>PVJD01003744.1:0-155095 GCA_004026545.1 Mormoops blainvillei
CCCAACTTGTGACTTCATCAGAAAAAAATCCGCAAGGACGATAGCCTTTGAGATCTTCTGCAGGGTCCTGAAGATTCGTCCATGCCCTTCTGTGTCCTTTCATGTCCCAACACCAGCCCCTGGAGCAGCCAGTTGAACCTTCCCACTGTCTGGGCCTCCTTTCTGAGTCAGACCCAGCCTACTGTGCGGGTCACCTCCGCTTGGTACTGACGGTTCAACCTGGGAAGAGCTTTACTTCTCCGAGCTTCCGTTTCCCTATTGTCAAAATGGAAATGCTTATGAAACCCATCTCAAAGGCCTACCACGAGGGTTAAGATAGCTCACACCTGCGAATGTTCATACAGAGAAGACGTAGGTCAGCCCTGGACATTTACTTCCCTCACTGTTTAGTTCCAAAATGTACACATTTATATGGAATATTATACTGAGATTCTAGGATACAATTCTCATCTCATTAGCACATATTCATTCTTCAAGATCCAACCCAAAGTTTCCTTTATTTCAGCAGATTTTCCTTACACTTCCCCTGGGAAGTAAATTACTGCCTCTTCTATGCTTTGATTGCACTTGGCATCTCTGTTATAATAATTACCACGCTATTTGATAATCACGCATACATACGCTCATTTACTTCACAAAAATTTATTCTGCATCTTTTGTACCCTGGGACTTGGAAATAGGCCAGGTGTAGGGAGATGGTGAGAACAAGAGGTACTTGGTCCTCCCTCATGGAGCTGACCATCGGCCTCTGCCTCTTGGACATGACCAGGAACCACGCATTTCTCTCGCCGTCACACCGCAGAGTCAGAGTTGAATTCCATCTGAAGACTCGTGGGTGATTATCCTGCCCTGGAGTTCCTGGGCAGTATGGTTGAAAATCAAGGCCTTCATCTGTCCCCGGTTCGATAGGACTTGTGACTATCCGGGAGCCCCCTCCTCCAAGTGTCTGGGGCAGAAGCATAGAGTGTGAGTGTGAGTGTGAGGCATCGGGGGACTTGGAGAGGCTTGGAGGGAGGGCCAGGCTTTTCCACCTGCCCTCCGAGGTTCGATGGTTGGGTCCCTGAAATGAACAGACCACGGGCATATTGAGGAGAAAAGATGATAAATGTATTCATTTTAATATTACATGCACAGGGACATCACAGGAAAAAAGTAAACACTCCAAAAAAATGGTGTGATTTGAGGGTTTATATACCGTGATAATACAGGAAAGGGTGGAGGATTGTGGGCCACGTGGAGAAGAGGAATGACTTTTAGGAAAGGTGAACAGGCCCTCACAAGAATAGAAGGGGGTATGAGAGTTTATGACAACCTGTCTGGGTGTGGTGTCCACTTCAAGTCTCCCTCCTGGGACCAGGGTCCATCGTCCTGGTTGATGAACCTCCCAGGAAGGGGACTTATGGCCTTAGAGCTCCCCTTGGGGGAGCTATCATACGGCAGAGAAGGGGAGCTCTGGGAAAGCTGCTCCTGGCGTTTGCTGTTTTTCAAGTGCCTTCGACTCAAAATAATCAGTTCGCTGAAGCAGCATATTCCAGGCAGCGTGTCCGAAAACTCCTTTAGGCTCGAAGAAGTGTGGCTTTTGTTGCCCTGACCCCAGGCGGGTCCCCTGGCGGGGAGGTGCGGTTTCTGTGCCTTCAGGGAGGATGAGCGAGGACCAGCTGGGGGAGGTGGGAAGAGGTGCTTGTCACACAAGCATCTTCCTCCAGCTTCCCTCTCCTGGGCTCTACTGGGCTTGCTTGACCGGCACTTTGTCTTTCGTTTCTCCTGCATCTTACTGAGTGGCCCACGGGCCTGTCTTTGTGTCACCTGAGCCACCCTGTCCCCTTGAGATTGCACCCAAGCTGCTGTTGTCTCTTGCCTTGTCTCCAGCATCAACCTCTCCTAATAGGCAGCCATCAATTCCAGTTTGTTGGGCATTTAAAGTGAAATTTATATGACCCCTTAAGATAGACCGATTTCATGATATGTATTTCCTCCGGCTCAGTAACTTGTAATGTCCTGTTTTATATATGGGGCTGCCATTGCATCGGTCATGCAGACAGCCCGCCCCGATGCCTGCCGCTCTCCCTCACGAGCCGTGACTCCCAGTTGCCAAACAGCCAGCAAATCCCACAGTTCCTTCCTCCACCATGCTGTCTGCGCCCTGCGTCCGTGCCCACCGTGGCCGCCCTTCCTCAGCCCCTCACTATTGAGGGTCACTGTTTGGACCACAGCTGTCACCCTGGAACATGTCCTTCTATGCCTGGCCTCTCGCATCCCCAATCTATCACGGCCAAACTTCTACAGACCTGCAGCCTCCCCAGGGGCTGCTTGGTGTGGCCTTTGAGGCCGTCTACCGCCTGTTGTTTATTCTCATCTCTTTCTTCCCTTCGCTCAGTGCCTCATTTCCTCCCACGGAGTCCGTGCTGATTCTAGAGAGAAGGCTGGCGCAGTGGAATTGTTACACACGGGGGAGAAAGAAACTTCCCTTTGGTGTCGGTTCTGCCAGCAATTACTAAATGACCAAGGGCACGTTAGTCCCCTCCGCATTGTATATATCTATCTCCTGTGTACCAACTCCAGCCCACTGCCCAGCTTGGTCAATAGTTTCACTGAGGCCCAGCCACGTTCATTCATGAACACGTTGTCTGTAGCTGCCTTAGGGTGACAACAGCAGATATGAGTAGTGGTGACAAAGACAGCCTGGCCCACAAAACCTAAACTCAGGTGTCCAGTATAAATAGTGCCTCCTTTTATTACAAAATCTTTGATTACAAAATCAGAAGCATGTAATTCTGTAGCATAACAGTATCATACTCAAGCATACCATGTGACATTTTAGGTGAAATGTTCAAATTAAAACTAGAAGCCCCTACTCCTATGTTATTACCCTATCAGCCACACTCAGCGCCTCTGCCGGACCCTCTGTTTATTACCTGGCTCTTGACAGGAAAAATGCCCCAGCTCCCGATCTATAGAACAACCTCTGATGTTTCCGTAAGCACCAGCATCTTATGCCTATAAATGGCTAACTATATGTCTAGTGCTTTTGTGTATATGTATAGTTTTTTTAGGTATATATAATCACTGGTGAAAAATTAAGCTGTTTAACCCCTTTTACATCGCAATTTACATGCAAGAGAGTTCAGAGGGCTAAGGCCGTGTCATCTCTTTGGGTCTCAACGTCCTCACTCTTTCAATGATATTAGCACCTACCTTCTGGCGTTGTGAGATTTAAAGGTAAAAATACTTGAAGAACCATCCAGCCTCACCCCTGGCAGGAGGCAGGTACTCAGTACATGTTGCTTTTCTTTCCCTGAACAAAATGTCTTTCCTGTTTTATAGATCTTGAGCTGAGCTCCTGCCACTCCAACATCAATATCCCACGGCCACCTTGGCTTCATGGTTTCCATGAGCACATGTAACCCCTTTGTGTTCTCCCACCCCGCCTCCCCTCGCATTTCTCTGTATTTCCACGCATGAAGGCAAACACAACCTGCTTGTATAATTATTCTGTGAAGGTCGAGCCCCGCGGGGCAGGGGCTGCTTTGGAGGGTGTAGGGCAGTCGCCACCTTAAGATGCATCGATGAGACCAGAGGTCCACGGTGGATGAACAGTAGCAGCTGAGCCCCTGACCATCCGCACTGGCTTCCTGTGCAGTTCTGGAGAGGGAACTTCCTGCCACCTTTTCGGAGTCAGTGGCATGGGTAAGATAGAATGGCCAACCTAAGGGATAAATGAAGCATCCATGGAAATGCGCTGCTCAGGTCTTATGCTTGGGGCAAAATGTTGAATGACAACCCCAGTTGGTGCACCCCTGGATCCATCCCTGTGTTTGTGCGGAGGCCACACTGCCCCAGGGCTACTCACAGTCAATGACGGGGCACAGCGAGGACACTAGTGCTGTGTGTGGAACATGGGATGCCCCCAGTGGGCAACATTGGCTGAAAGACACTCCACTGGCCCAGCTGAAACTTTCATAGATTGGTGCTATGGTCTGAGACTCCTCCTGCCCAATCTCCTTCCTTCCCCCTCTCCCTTCAGAGGTGTCGAACCCGCACCGCAGCCTGAAGACTCTCCCTGGCCACTCCTACTTCCTCGGTTTCACCCTTCTGCTGATAAATCTCTTGGTCCTGTCTTGGCACTACTTTTCAGAGGACTTGAACTATCACAAAGGGACCATAAAGGGACCAAGACGATAGGTGGGGAGATGGGGATCGGTGACTGCAGCTGGTCAAGAGCACGCATCCTTATTGGTATGTGGGCACAGGCAGCCCCTGGTACAATGGGACAGCCCAGCTGCCGAAAACTCCGCTGCGGAAGGTGTAGAAAAAGGAGCTGGACACTTCTCCAGGGACACTTTAAAAGACAAGTCCCAAAATACAGAGCTTGGCAATACTCTAAATGTGAAGACTCAAATTAAATTCAACCATGTTAAGAAATGTGTTAGGATTAAGGAGGATTTGGTTGGGTAAATTGCCTCAGGTCTCTTTAGAAATTTTCCTCTTGATGAGCAGGGGTTTTAATTCTGGAAAAGTCTGTTTACCAAGACTATGAAAGATTTCCTCCTACCACCTGAATAAATAATAATAAATGTAGAGATATCAAGCCAAGGTGCGAAGAGAGGAGGAGGCTTGTGGTGAATTTTCCAATGCGTAACGTGTAGAGAATTTGAGGGCGTATAAAACTTCTTATAATAGCCACGTGAACCCATATATATTGAATCTGTTCTATACTTTATGAAAATAGGTCCATTTCGTGATGCCCATGTGGCCATTTTTAGTGCTAAGGACCGTGGTGTAAATCTTACGGGCAGAGATGTCTAAACTGAGGACCACAGTTGAGAAGCAGGTTACCTGCTTCCTTGCTAGTTGCAGATGTAAATGCTGAGCTAGCAGCAAATAATTGTCTAGAATGATCGCAGTGATTCATGTATGGGAGAATCAACATGCTTCTAAGCATCTCAGAGCCATTCCCTCACTTACACAGATCCCGTCGCTGATCTGCACACTGCCGGAGGGGGCAGTGCTGCAGTGAGGAGAATCTTAGGGTGGAACAGCGACTGGACCCAGGTATTCTGACCCTGTGTCCTCAACTGGTGTCACCGCTGTATGCTTTTATACTGATTTCATGTTATCCATACATATACCCACTGATTTCACCAGGGCAAATGTGTTCATTTGTGTCCCTAGGCAGTGTCTAATAATCTGCATTTAGCAAATGCTATTATGAGGAATGTAGTCATCCTCTCCAAAGACAGAGGATGATTTTTTGTGCATTTTCTTGTTATGGCTGCACGGACCCACTGTCATGATGTGACACCTTGCACTCTAAAATGTCGGCTGCAAATCAAGACTTCCTATTTTAACCGCATACTCTCCCCAACCAACTTAAATATGTAATTCTGGGAAGGGGATTACTCCCAAAAGACCTGGGCACATCTGATCAAGGCCCTTGAAGTTGAAGAGGCCTTGTGTTCAGGATCCGGCTGGGCACCCAGAGCTGTGTGCCCTGCCAACTGCCAGCATGACGCTGGAGGAGGAAGCAGCCCTTTTTCGTGCAACCCAGCGTGGCTTCCATGCCGAATTCCTTGGGGAGGGCTGCAGATCTCCAGTTTCCACGTCAGCCCCTCTCTGAAGCTCTTCTGTGATATGCAGGCATTGTTCTCAACCCCTGGAAGCTGGCAGCCACTCCTTAGCTCATCTGGGAGGGAGACAGCCTGAGCTTTGGGGACATGAAAAGAAACTCATCAATCTTTCTGGGGTGACAGTGTGTAGGTCCACTGGTTCCTTCTCCTGCAGCTTTCCCAACCCCTGGTGGGGAAGGACACAGTGAAGAGAATGGGAACCAGCCAGCTACTCCCGTCTCACCGATGCAACCTCGTGGAAATGGGACCGCAAAGCCCTTCTCTGTTCTTTGAATCTCCGAGGCTGGTGAAGGTCAAACCATTTATTCTCCTGAGGGATGCCACACAATGGCCACAGCCCCTGGGGAAAGCCAGTCTCCCAACTCTGAGTCCAGAGCAAAGGTCCTTAAAATGTGTGAAAGGCTTTCAAAGAGCAGAAGCCGTTTGTCATTGTTAAGAAGGCATGCCCACTTCATGGGCGGGTTTGTGGAGGCAGATGCAGACGCAAGTGACAACAGTAACACCACCGATGATAACTACGAGGATGGAAGCTGACTTATGGAGTCCTTCCATTTGCCAGGTGCTGTCCCAGGACTTAGGTGGTGGATCCAGTGGAATGACTGAACCTTCACAATGGAACGGCAAGAGGGGGGCTGAGAAGCCAGTGCACAGAGAGGTGAAACTGGTCGCACAGCCAGGATGCAGCCGAGCCAGACAGCATCCAGGGCCCTGGTCTTCACAAGCCTTTTCTTAATCGCCAGCGGACAGTGGGAAAGACCCAGGCCATGGGAAGGGTCCTTGCGTTGACTTTATTCCACCCTCTTGGACAGAATGGTATCCTTTTTCCATCGCCCTCCCACAGCGGCAGAATCCTCAGAAGCAAATAAACGCATTTTAATTCTGACTCCTTTTCACAGCTGGGAAGAGAGAGGCTCACAGAGCTTCAGCCCTTTCCCAGAGTTCCGGAGGAAGGCAGCAGAGCAGGCACGTGAAGCCTGGCTCGCGGATCACGCTGCTTCTCCTCCAGCCTGTGTCCTCCCAAGAACAGTAACCTCCCCTTCCGTGAGTCCCTAAGCATAAAATAGTCTTTGTAAACTAACCTCATGTTGGAAAGAGACCGTCGTTCATGGAGATCTATGAAATTGCCCGAGAACAGCACAGTGAGGAAAGGGGCAACAATGAAATTGGCATGGCCTTGGCTGCCAAGGATTTATGTGCCATTTAACTCTCGCCTTTGTCCTTTCAGGAAAATAAGTCACACTCTAGGGGTTCCCCAGCACAGTTTAAATTTCTAAAAGTGCACGTTTTCTCATGTTAAGAGTCCCCCTTTGGGAGAACCCTTTCCGGGATTCATTGGCTCTCCTCTGCATATTTATAGCCCTAATCATTTGAACTGAGACCTTTATATGCAGCACACATATAAATACGAAGAAATGCTGACAACACAAACCGAACTCTCATGTCTACCATCTGCCAGGCCAAAAAAAAATGTGTCAATAATTTGCCTGTCAAGTTATTTCCAAAAGCGCTTGGGGTTGGGGACAAACATTCTTCTCACCCAAAGAACAAGCCTTGATAACTCAACGTTGAAACACTAATGACAATAGAAAGTACCAACATTTATTGAGCATTTTCTTCATACCAGGCAATCATCTAAGCAATTTATATGTTTTAATTCTTTGAATTCTCACATCAGCTCTGTCAGATAAATATTTTAATCATACAGATCAGGCCTCCGGTTCTCAAACGGGAGTAATTTTCCTCTCAGGGGACATTCGACAAAGTCTGGAGACATGTTTTAGTTGTACTGACTAGGGGCAGGGATTCGGAGGCGCTACTGACATTTAGTGCGCAGAGTCCAGGGAAGCTGCCAGACATCCCGTAAAGCACAGGACAGCCCTCAAAAACAGAGAATGAACCAACCCCAAATGTCAACAGTGTTAAAGGTGGAAAACCCTGAAATAGACTGGAAAAGAAATAGAAAACCGGAGATTCTACAAACTGATTTAATAACCGAATATGATCAAGATTCTACAAATTGAACTTACAACCAAAATTCCTCCCCCACCTCTTACTCCTCAAATCAAAAGAGAGCAAGGTGTTACAGGCCAGTCTTACTGCAAATCCCTAACTCATCCTGTTAGGTGGTCTCTAAACCACACAAGAACATTTGCAAATAGAAAATTATAAACACACCCTGGCTGGTGTGGCTCAATGGGTTGAGTGCCAGACTGCGAAGCGAAGGGTCTCAGGTTCGATTCCCAGTCAGGACACATGCCTGGGCTGCGCCAGTCCCTAGAAAGGGGCGTACGAGAAGTAACCACACATTGATATTTCTCTCCCTCTCTTCCCCTCCAGCTAAAAATAGATAAATAAAATCTTTTTTTTAATTCAGTCTTTCAAAAAAAATTATAAACAGATCTAGCTAATGAATTATGACGTGAAAACCTTTAAAAAATTTGGGACATCCCATAAAGCAAATACAGATGAGTACGACCTAACCAGGTTGAGTTTACCTTGGAAATTAAAGAACAGTTCAACATCAGAAAATCCATTAATGCATTGTAGTACATCCATAGATAACAAGAGAAGCAGGTGCAGTAAATATTTGAAAAATAACTTCAGTTCTCCATTTGAAAAAAAATGAAATTTTAAAAATATTAAGAATATAATGAAGTTCTTTAAAATGACATCTATTAAGAACTTTTAGCAAAGACTGTCCATAATGATACCACTCAGATGCACTTAAATTAATGGAATAAGAATTCTGGAAAGCATCACTTATATTTAGAAGTGGAATATTTATCTAATGTAGAAAATAGAAAAACAAATATGAATGGCAAAAATTGGCAATGAAGGGATTATATCAAAGAAAATTTGGGAAAAGATACAAACTATTAAAACTAATAAAATGGCACATCTAGTTGCTGTAAATAAGATTAGCATATAAAAATCAGTGGCATTTCTGTATCTTGTAATAATTAGCTAGGGACCATAATGAAAAGAACCCATCCACTATAGAAACCAATTATTAAAAGGTCCGCACCAAAAAAATGTAACAGAAAGTGCAATTCCTTTATAGATAAAATTGTGATACATTATTGAATGACATTAAAGAATCTATTACTAAGTGAAGAGATATAAAAAGTTCATAAATATAAGATTCAATATTCCAAAAATTAACTATTAATTATTAATACAAGATAATTTCAATAACGTTTAATGGAAGTTATCAAATCATCACTATTATTTATACGTAAAAATAGAAGGCCAAAAATGTTGGGAGTGAAGAACGAGATGGGAAGAAATGCCCTATGAAATAAGATTTCCAAAATCAGAGTATTTAAAACAATTGGTATTTATAGCCAGAGGAATGGAAAGAAATTGATAGAGATCCCTAAAACAGCCCTAAACGTGACAATACTGTGCTATGTGACGCAGATGGCAATAGATCGTGCTGGCAATGGGAGGAAGATAATTAAATCCCTACTCACAGCAAAAATAAAAAGTCAATACTATGCACATTTCTAAAGGGCCAATACTGTAATATTTTTAGAAGAAAATACAGGAGAAAATCTTTAAGACCCTGGGGTAGGAAAGATTTCTTTTTTTAAATGCAAACAATAGAAGAATTTGCCTACTTTGAAATAAAGACTTTTAGTTGAAGGCTGAGAGAAGAAATTGACAACACGTAACTATCAGGTGATTAGTTTCCTGCCTTCAAGTAAAGTTCTTACAAATCCATAAGAAAATGATTTTTAAAATAACTAATGGAAAATGGGTAAAAGTACAAACAGATAACAGACAGAAAGGACACCTTAGTGGTCACTTGCATAAGCACACGAACAAGATGTTTAACCTTTCTGTGAACAGGACCAAGGAAAAGAAAAGCATGTTAACAAGCCGTTTCACACGCATGCCAGGTTGGTAGAAATTTATGAAATTCCAACTGTTCCCACGACTGTCAAGGGTGCTGGGGGGTGGCGAAAATCACTCACTGACCGAAAGCTGGGGGATTATCGGGGCTGCCTTCAGGGGCACTGCAGCCACCTCAGGTGCCACTGAAGATGGGGACAGGATCCACCCAGCAACTGCCTGCGTAGGCACCAACCCTAAAGAACCTTTGGACCCTGTGCACAGCGTGACATACAAAAGAAACAAATAGCAGAAAAGGCTGATTTTGTAGATGGAAAAGATTTACAAGCCAGAAGGTGGACAGAGGTCTACGGTCCCAGGAGGACCAGACCTTGGGGGAAATGGGGACGCCAGAGGGCAGTGGGGACTGTTCACCCGAAGGAGGCTGGGCACCAAGCAGCAGACTCTGAGCCTCAGGAAAGATCCCCCGTGCCAGGCTTGGCACAGAAGCGACAGAGACATAACTTTGAAAAGATGTCCAGGCCTCGGACAGTGCACATACCTGGAGCGGCTGGCGTGGACCAAAGATCCCAGAGCACAGAGACACTTCCCCGGGGTCTAGTTTCCCATGAGACTAACTGAATGTTTCGTGTCACTCGCTGAGGAGTTGACCAGGTGACTCCATGACATTTTCCATCAGCCTGGCAGGGAAGGTGCTGAGTATCAGATTTCATTTGATTTTAGAAAGAAAATAGTTAACAGCCTAGTTTGGCAAACCTAAGTTTGGGGGGAAATATTCATCCGCGGAACTCCGGATGAATTTTTAGCTTGCGACTTTGGGCTAAATATTCTTCTCTCATACATCTCCTTCCTGTGCCCCCCTCTGTGAGAGCAATTACCACATTACGCATAATTGCTGCGATTATTTTTATCTCCTCAGTCCCAGGGCCTGGCAGGCCTGGTACGTAATAGCCACTTTGGAAAATTGAATGCCTTCTTTCTGGCAAGTCTGAAGTCACACCGCTCGTGTGACTCCTGCAGCACCGACGGGCAAGCCTAGGTCTCATGCAGGATGATGGTATTTAGAAACAGCATCTTGGTGTTTGGGGGGTTTTCCTCCCAAAGCGCTAAACATCTTTCATTCCACCTTGTGGCATACTAAAGTCAGTCATTCCTCTATCAAGTTTCTTCTGGGCTTAGTGCTAAAAATACTGTGTCAATCAAAACAAAACAGAAGCCCCTCCCTCCCTGAATGGCCTAATTTTGAAATGAATGCAGGGATCTATCAGAGCCTTTACTCCCAAAACCTCCTCTCCAGCTCCCGGCTGCTCCTCACAAGCTATTAGGCTAATAAGCTTTAGAGTCCGCCCTCTAACCACCAGTCGTTACACAGCTCGGCGGCCACTGCAGAAGGAAAACGTAATGAAAAGAGAACAAGGTAAACTTAATAAAGCATTATTTGCTCTCCTGGTAGATGCAGGATAACGGACCATTTCTCCTTGTTTATTGATCATAGAAAAAGTCAAATGAGAGGCAGGTCTGGAAGAGGCTGCTGGGAGGCAGGGGCTGGGCACACCACGTGCTCCCACACGTGCCGTCTCATCAAGACCCACCCTCAGCTCTTCCTCCAGCCCTGGGAGGGCAGGGCGCATTACCCTTCGGTGTGACCCAACGTGAGAAGAAGGTCCCTAGTGTGAAAGTGACCTCCCCAAGGCCATTGGACAAGTTGAGGCTGGATGTCAAAGAGAGCTAGCTATCTCATGCACACCCAGCATTCCTTGCAGGTTGCAAGGCATGGCCTTCCCCCACCTCTCTTCTTCCAAATCCTCCTAAGCTTCCACCACCCCAAGTACATGTCACCTCCCATGAGAAGCTTCCTGTGACTATCCTAATGACCCAGAGTAATTGCATTTTGCACCACATCGGTCAGCTCTGAACATAGATGCTCCTTTACCCACTCATTCTTCTTCTGGGAGAATATATCCTTAATTCTTCTACTTGGAAATAAATCTCTGTTCTTTGAGAGGTCCATGGTACTTCTCACAAAACCCTGCTAAGGTGGCTCTGTTGTGCCTTGCATCACAATGATCCGTAGATCTGACCTTTTCCCTACTAGCAAACTGGGTGGGTCATTTCGGGTTAGAGGGAGGATCCTGTGTATTTTTAGGCCACATTGGACTGAAGCAATATGAAAGACCTGAGGGGTCACCCATCTGGTGGGTTCTCAGTTGCCAAAGGGAAAAGAAACCCTAGGAACAATGACGTCTCATGTTGGGAGCAGGGGGAGGTAAACATTTGTTGTGTCAATGAGCTACTGATGTTTCTTATTTAAACTGTAAAGCACATTTATTTGGCAAACACTATACAAAGCCTACTACTTGCCAGTTTCTATTGTAAGAATTTTACCAAGTTTGAATCATTTAATACTCCTAATATTCATTATTCCCATTACACAGAAAAGGCAATACAGAGAGTTTAAGTAGCTTGCCCAAGGCCTCAGCATAATTTGCCCAAATGTCAAAACTGCGTTTCAAACCCAGACCAGCTCGTAACCAACATGATGAAATTGTGGGTCACAGCTTCTGTTGATGAAAATGAGCATCTTTGTAGAGTTAACCAAACGATCCACAATAAATCTTTATCAATAATTATGATGCTCAACTCACAGGATATCTAATAAAAAAACAAGAAGGAATAAATATTTATCAAACATCTACTTTATACCTAGAAATCACAATGTTCCCTCATGCACTGACATCCACATAAAAAGAATTTATGATCCTCCTACCGCAGAGGGGGAAACAAGGTTTGTAAAGATTAAGAGACATACCGTGCACCTGTGACTCACCCATTAGTTCACAGCAGAGCTGTGACTGGAACCCCTGACTGTCTGAATTAAGGGTTTTGGGGTCCGGCACCTTCATGAGAGGCAGAAGGATGCCAGAATTTCCATCCTCCTCCTGCAGAACCGTCAATCCGGTCAGTAACCGCTTGCTTGTTACGAGGTGCTTTCATTACAAACATCACTAACTCAATCTAAAAGCATATTTTTGGCACAGAATGTTTTTTCCACTGTAATCACAATTCACCGATTTACCACGGTTCACATTATCATGCAGGGCCTTGCAATGCTCTGAGGACAACGCTGGGCTCCTGTTCATTGTCTCCGTCTCCTCTCCGACTTTTAATGTTGCCGAGGGACAGGCGTGGTTTGCGACAAAGGCGCTGTGTAATTCTCTCCCCTTAGAAGTTGCTGAAAAGCCCCTTTTCACCACCTTCTCGGCCTCTCCCTTTGTGATCCGTCCTCCTTCCCTTCTCTGTTAATAATTAGAGAGATAGCACCTCTCTCTTCCCTTTGCTTAGAATATCAGAGAAGTATCTCATCTTTTCCCAGCTTCCTTTCTTGCCAGCCAAGTATTCTGAGCTGATCAAAAGTAGCTTATTCAAGTGTCAAAAGTGTTTCCAGGAGTGTTAACCTGCAGAAATTCAAGGTCACGCAGGTACAATATGTGTATAACTTATAGATAAGCAGAAGGAGGGTTGGCAGGTGCTTTTGATGAACACTGGGACAGTTTTAAACGCTCCCAGGTCAGATATTCATGGGCTTAATCAAAGGCCGATTTCTAGGGACCGAGCAACTGCAAAGAGTGGCGTGTCTTTTGCTTCTAATTCTAGAATAAATCACAGCAATGGCCACATTATCACATAAACAACAAAAGCATCGTAGGGATATTTACTTCTGTGAAATACACCCCCATTGACTTGAAACTTCATTTTCTTTTTTTTCTCCTCAAGAGTAGTTTGTGTGTTTTGTTTTGTTTTTTGCATCTGTCACTTGTCACCTCTTGTTATGAAAGGACTCTGTAGAAGGAACCCTCAGAGGGATCGTGCTATGTCACAAAATGAATATGAAAGAGATGCATTTCAGTGGGGTGTTTTCTTTGGTCCCTGTTGAGGCTGTGAGAGAGGGTCTCTTCCATGCCCCTCCCCAGTCTCCGGCACTGGGTGTGCAACCCAGGTGCTCCCTGGCTTGTAGAAGCGTCACTTTGACCTCCCCCTTCATGTTTACATGGCGTTCTCCTTGTAGGCGTGCTCATCCCCACGTTTCTCTTTCATAAGCACACCAGCCATATGGGTTCCAGCTCACCCTAATGACCTCATCTTAACCTGATCACCTCTGTGAAGACCCTATCTCCAAATAAGGTCACGCCCCAGGTCCTGTGGGTTAGGGCTTCAACACTTTAATTTGGAGTGGAGGGAGCACAGTTTAATCCGTAGCACCTACCCTGTTGTAACGTGGTCCCTTGAGCAGCACACACAGGCACTGATTGGAGAGGACGTGGTACAGGGGAGAGCTACACAGGTCACGGGGTTGGTGGACCTGGTCCTGACACTGGCTCTGGCCCCGACCCCTATCAGTAGCATGCCCTGGGCACGTGATGAACCCGCTACAGGTCTCATTTTCAGCACATTAACACCAACCTACGTCACACAGCTATAGTGAGAACTAAAGGAGACAATACCCGTAAAGCTCTTAAAACAATGTCTGGCACCTAGTAAATAGATTTTGAAATTTGCTTTTTTTTCTCTTTCACTATCGTTCACCAAATGTACAAAGCCAAATGATTTTTTTTCTATTTGCGGTATATACTTTATTTTTTCTAAAACTGTACTACACAAAACTTCCCAAACGTCCTGTTGAATGCAAAAACACACTTCCTCTCCACACAGCCCTGATCTAGAAATAACTAATTCCTTAAGATTCCATGCGAAACAATGATCTCCTTGTGTTCACAAACTATGTCTGTAATTATTGGGCCGACAAATCTTTTCTATTATTGAGTTATTGCTCATTTGTAGATATTGCTCATATCTATACCTCTTGTCACATTAACCTTCGTATCCAAACTCCACCCGTTTTCTCCGCCTCTCATGCCCTGTCCCTGACACACACAGGTGCACACACACACATTCCTTTTACTAACAGGGTCTCTACCTGTCATTTAGTGTCTTAAGCCGTTCCCCATTCTCCACGTTCTCACGTAATTCCACACTGACTCAATAATCTCGAAGTTCGTTCTTTTCACAAAGGGAGGAAGAAAACTAATATTTACTAAGCATATACCAGACACCGGGCATTTGAGAGAAAATTTCTCTGATGTTGTGACTTTCCTAAGACGACACAGCTACTAAGGGCCAGAAACAGAATTTGAACCCCCAGCTGATTTTAAAACGTCCAAAATATTTTCCCACTATTGCGCAGCCTGAACGAAATAAATGTTGTTCGGGCTGCTATAGTCGAGGAGGTCGTGACAGACTCTTCTCTTGTGGCCTGGGTCGCCTTTTCTCCGTGTGTCACAAAGCTCCCAGGGTAACTGGGTGTGTGGAAGGGAGGCAGCGGGAGGGTCTGGATGACAGCCCGGGCCCAGAATAAAGCCAGTTCAATTTGGGACAGGCAAGACCTCTTTTATATGATTCAATAATATGATTTGGCCAGAGTTAACCCTAATCTGATTTTTATGCCTGTTGACAAAGAGAAGAATGAAAACAACATTAGACAGCTTCTCTAAACTTTCAGTGTTACGGTGACATAAAGCCACTGCTGACGGCCAGGCCCACGCCTCAGGGATTACAGGGTGTGACAGCAAAGAGCTCTGTGAGAAATGAGATGCTGCATATTTCCTTTTTTTTTTTTTTCAGCATTGCCATCCTGCCAGAAATTGCTATAAAAATGTCCTGAGTCCTGAAATGGAAGGGGTGGGTTTTCCAAACAGCACCAAGTGCTGCCGAAGCCCCGGGCTTGTCAGTGGTCCATTTGGGCGGTTGGCACAGGCCTCTTGGCCTCCACCAACATATTTATTAAGGGCCCAGCTGTCCTGGCTGCCACACACGACGCTGTGCAAACGACCAGGCACCACAGCAGTCGCTGCGCTCCAGGCTCGGTCGGTACGAGCGGACGGTCCAGGAGGAGGACCCTGGCTCCGCGCGGTGGCTGTGCCGCACAGCGCGGCTGTCGGAGTGCGTGCTCCTCCCTTCGGCGCAAGGTACGCCCGCCCGCGGGGCCCGCAGAACCGGACGCGTTATCCAGCCCTTTCTCGAGGAGTCACCTGGCCTCCTCAAGCTTCCGCAACCTGTGGGCAGCAGAGCCGAGTCAGCTTTGAGGCCCCCATCTCTGGAGTCCTCCATCCTGTGTTCTTTCTAATTCGCCCACTTCCTTTGCCACAAGCTTTGAACTTCAATTTTTTATATATATAAATACACATCTAAGATGCAAATCTTAGAATGGCACGCACCTCGGAGCCTAAAGACAACATCCTCATTTTACTTATGAGTATTCGGAGCAAGAGCTGGGCAGATTTTCGGGGCACCTTTGACAGTCTATCATGGAGTCGCTCGTCAGCCGCAACAGTTATGTCAAGTGCTAGGTCAAGGCTGAGGAAATGGGGTGTAAGGGGAACGCCCTTACAAACCTCAAGTCTGGACATTGGGATAAGGACGCCACCTGGACGCTGACATGAGTGGGACCTCCACCCCTGGGGGGCTGTGAGAACTCAGAGCTCCGGCCACCCTACGCTCAAGCCCGGCTGTACAACGGGGTCGCCCTGCCAGACTTCCGCCCACCGGACGTGGGCCACCACTTGCAGCCTCCTGGCTTCAGGCCAGTGCCTGCCTCTCCCCCTGTGGACACCTCCAGTGACCGGGGCTTCTTGCTGGGCCCTTGCTCTGCCGGCTTCTACAGCATAACCTCCCCCTCTCTGTATGGAACCTGCATGTGACCCTATCGGCTTACTGGGGAGTCGTCCCTAAGAAACCTGGCCTTGTGGAAAGACGAACCTGTGTGAGGGGCTCCTTTCAGAGATGCTCCCCTGCTCGTGACAATGAGGGACCTGAGCCTCCTCAAAATGTCCAGTGAGTCCTCAAGACGGTAGACTCTTTGCAGGCCTAACCCTAGAACCCAGCGGGGGCTGAAGGTTTCCTGCACATTATTTGCATTCGCGTTGAGACTAGCTTATGGCTAAATCTCTCATTTTAGCTTTTTTTTTTTCCCCTGGCCCAGCTTCTTCGCACTGCCCAAAATCTTGCTTCCCTTGAGGACACTGAAGTATTGATTGCCCTGTGAGACAGAAAAACGCCCTAGAAGAGATGGGAGAGAGGAGGTGTTGAGATATTGGAAACAAAAAAGGAGAGAATGAAGTCAGGCTGAGGTTTCCAGGCGAGGAACGGCTTCGTTTTTCCCACTGCAGGGACATCAGCCTCAGATAAAGAGGACGGTCTGAACACAGACGGCGCGTCACAAAGCAGAGCCCTGAGCACACCTGAGTCAGACATAGCACTTCGCAGCCTCCGACTGAAGCAGGAGGAAGATGCTGGCGGAACAGGGATGTCAGGAAGCTAGAATTCGCAGTTTCAGGCACAAGGTGTAAAATTCTGGAACGACTAAAATTAGATCTGCAGAGCATTGATCCGTGTTGAATTAAAATTGACTTTTTGTCATCCTCCATGGAAATGAACTGAGCTGAAATACAGTGTCCTAGAAACTTCTCTTTCCAGCTCCTTTACTTACAAAAAAAAAAAAGTCAACCATACACACACGTGCATGTACGTTCGCTCCACATTCATTCTTTTCAAATCGATCACCAAGATAAATAAAATGATGTCATTTATTTTTAATCAATAAATCCATATGTATTTATTGTGAGTTATAAGGATAACATAGCAAGATTAATTAGAGAGAATTCCCTGCCTTCAAACAATTCTTAGTCTTGCTAAGACAACAGGGACATAATAATCAGTACCCAACAAAGAGGCTCAAATCCATGGTGATGGAAGGAAATTTGACTTTGAGTGGTAAACCCAAGGCAATATACAGATGATATATTATAGAATTATACACTTAAAGCCTATGCCATTTTATTAACCAATGTCTAATAAATTTAATTTAAAACACAGCAAAGAGATAAAAAAAAGCTTTACCTAAAAAGTATCCCAGGGGCTGAAGCCGTGAATCCCGCAGACACTGACCAGGAGCTGCTGACCAGGGAAGACTTGATACAGAAGGTGACGGTAAACAAGTAGAAAGATGAAAATGACCCTTCCAGAAAGAAGGAACTGCGGAGTAACAGCACAGTCAGGAGGAAGCATGAGATGAACAGGGGACTGGCAGATATCAAGAGAGAGCAAAAGACCCATCTCCAAGCCAGAGTGGGCTTGCTGGAAAATAAAGGAGAGAAAATGCAGAAAGATTGGTAATCCTTTCAAGTTGGAACCTCTCTGCTATGGATCGATCACACGTTTGGGTCCCCCAGGTTTATACCCTGTGGCCCTAATCCCCAGTCTGGTGGCATGAGGAGGTGGGACCTTGGGAGGGTTCATTCATGGGGGAGAAGTCCTCGTGAGAGACCTTAGGGCCTAAACAGAGCTTGTCCACTGGGCTCCTGCAGATAACCAGTTACGGTGACACCGGGGTGCAGTGAAAGGAAGTGACATTTATTGTACAACTTGAGCTGGAAAAACCTAAACTCCCCAGTCTAGGGTTAGGTGCAGGGTTTTAAGGGTTTAGGGGAAACAGGTTTGTGGAAGTGTTGGCAGGGGAAGAGTCAAGTGGGGGACCTTGGAGCATGGCCATTCATGGCAGGGAGAATCAGCAAAGATCTTCCTGGAAGAGGACCTTCGTTCCTGAAAGAGCTCCGGTGTTCAAGTTCTGGCTGTGTCTTGATCCTTCGGTTCCGTGTGGGGTGTATTTTGGGGGTGAGCAATACTGTGGTTCTGGTGCAGCTAGAGGTCAAAGTTCTCTCTTTTGCATGCACTTTGGCTGCATGACTTTCAGTTTGTTCCATTGTCTCTGAAAAGCAACTCAGTATCTTGTTAAACAGGATAGGGTCATTTTGAGCTGGTTCTGGGTTACACCAGTACATGGGAAACCTCAAGGAGATGGCCCTCCCCAAGAACCCTGCCATGTAGACACTTTGACCTTGGATTTCCAGTCTCCAGAACTGTAAGGAATAAATATTTGCTGTTTCAGCCACCCAGCCTGCGTAGTTCTTCTGGAACAGTCTGAGCTGACTAATGGCTGAGGGGGTAAATTGTCAAAGGTGTTTGGGAAAGCACATTATCAGAAAAATATATGCAGTCATACGCTTTGAAGTAGCAGTCCCACGTTTGAGAATTTAAATGAAGAAAAGTATTCAAAAGCCAAAAGAACTGTATATTCAAAGGTGTTATTGCAGTGTCATTTATAACAGCCAGGAAAAAACTACAGAGGCATCCAAGCACTACCGATATCAGTACACTGTAGCACAATGGCCGAATGAGATATGAAGCACTGATTAAAGAGCTATGGAAACACAAAAAGTTTGGTTAACACGATGTTTAAAATACAAACATATGTGTACGTTATTATTCTTGCTATGCAAAATTATGTCCACATAGCAATGAAAATTGAAAGAGAACAAAGACAAATGAATACTATATAATGTGTTTGGAAGGTAGAATTTTTCTCATTCTACTTAGAGTTGCATTAATGTTTTTATAATGATGTTTGTGTAAAAAACAGCATTGAAAATGGCTATCATTTATTAAATGTCAATATTATGTTAAGCACTCTTCATGTTTTATCTTATTTAATTCTCACAACATCCTAATGGATGGTACTGTTACAATCCATTTTAATTGAACTTTAATTATTCCAAATTTATACAAATATATACTTTGAAAATATAAAACATTGTGATTAATTATATTAAGAATAAAAGCAATCTCCTGACCCTTCAACTTCAATTCCTTTTAATATTTTAGCAGGTTTTTATATGATTCACCCATATTTGCAAATCATGTGAGAATGTTCCTCTTTATACATTTCAGCTTTAAATATTATTTATTAGAATTCAGAAATTCTTTCCAAATGTGCCTTTGAAGAGAAAAATAACATTGATAAACCCTGAGTGAGACTCATCAAGAAAAATAAGACAGGACACAAACTGCCAATACCAGGAATAAAAAATGGCCCCATACAAATTCCACAGATATTGAAATTATGATAAGACAATATTATTAGGTATTCCATGGTGATGTACTTGGATGTTTCGGGCAATGGAACAAATTTATTTAAAAATATAGTTTACTAAAATTGATAGAAAAATAAGTAGAAAATGCCAATAACATTTTACCTATTAAGAAATTGAGTTCTTCATTAAAACCTCCTGACAAAGAACCTCCAGGCCTGGAAGATTTTGCTGGTGGGTTCTACTGAACACTTCTAGAAGGCCGAATATCAAGAATTCTCATTCTTCCGTTTTTTTTTTCTTTTTCCAATGAACTTCCTGTAGGATAATCTCCATCGCAGTGTCTGTTTCTGAGCAAACCTGAAAGAGCCCAACTGGAAACATCCACCAAAATTTAGGTACAAAAAGTTTCATGGAAGCTTTATTCATAATAGCGAAAAACTAAAATCAATACAAATTTCTATCAAAGAGATAATATGAAAAATTGTTATATTCTGTTCATACCATGGGACACTACACAGCAATGAAAAAGATCTATGGACAAATATAATAACACAGGTGAATTTTCAAGGCTGCATATTGAGCTGATGACACCAGATAGAAGCATATATATTGTTTAGTGCCATTTATGTGATATTTGAGAACAAGCACAGTGAATCTAGGAAAATAGAATTTAGAAGAGCTTTCACCTCGGGGGGGTGGTAGCCTGGGCACTAGCATGAGGGACCATCTGGGGTGACAGCAATGTTTCATTCCCCATCTGGGTGGTGGGTGCAGAGATAGGCACCTACCCACGGGAAGGTCAGAGCCTGAACCCTCGCGGGGCCTGCATTTTACAAAATGTACTTTATACCTCAATTTAAACACAAACATCCCCTAGGGAGGATGGCAGGGCCCTGGAAGACGAGTCACCAAGAGGAGAGCTCGCACACCTACTCTGGGCCTCCTTCCTCTCCAGCCCACTCCCTGCCTTTCTCCCTGTGGCAGAAGGCACACGGCACCTGACTCCCACCTCTGAGGGCCTCCAGCTGAGTTCCACCAGGGGCCTCGCTGTCCCCTAACTGGAGGGTGGCCCAAGAAGAAACCTGAATATCCTTGCTCCTCACCAACTCCCGCCAATCTCAGTTGGCATGTCTTCCGGCAGCTACCACTGCCCGCCCCCAGGGGGTAGGCTCCCCCTGGGCCCAGCACCACTAGGCGACTGGCCCCAGGCCCCCTCCGGGCCCCTGGTGCCAATCTTCAGTGTTCCTTTCCCCTCCCTGTTGGATTCCCTACCTCGTCCCGTGTTTGTGTAGCAAATGCACCACATTTGCTTCCCACTATAAAGACATTCATTTATTTCTCTTTCCCTATCCAGACCCCGAGATTGATGTAGACAACCACCCTGATATTTTGGTTTGAGATTGGGTTACTTTTACTTTTTCTGAATTTTCTAATTAGTCATCAAAGGGCATTACTCAGTTAGCGAGAGAGAGATGTTGTAAATGTTGACAGTAATCAGAAATTACTTTACTGAATTCACAGCATCTTCAAAAATGTTGGACACGTTTTTGTTGTAGAAAAAATAGAGGAAATATAAGAAATTGATATACATGATTTATTAATGACAAAAAGTAATTGGGAAACATGCTTTATCGAACAGGTGACATCCAGGTGACTTACAGTTTTTACGTTTTTGCTATATACCAGGGACTGTCCAATGGACTTCACCTGCATTAAATCGTTTAATGCCCACAACCAATGAAAAGGTATCTTTATTATTCCCATTTCACAGGTGGTGGCACCAAGGCACAGCACAGAGCTCTTGGGGACTGCCCCCAAAATCACACAGGTAGGAATTGCGTAGCTGGGACTCTAATGCAAATGGTTAGACTTCAAAGTCTTCCCCCACACCCGTACGCTGTTCTTGATCTCCAGGTAAAACAAGGGGTGGCAGGAGTTTTGCAGGAGAGATATGTATGTGAGACAGAGAGAGACAGCAGGAGAGACAGCGGCAGAGACAGAAACACAGACGCTGAGGCCTGGGCCACAGTGCTTGGGGAGAAGAAACAGAGGAGGGATTAGAAAGTCACGGAAGTTTCGGGATCTTTTGTGCAGGGCTTCACTGTCGTTTATTTGTTATAACCTCTATTTGTGTTTTCATGGGGTTTTAGCAGAGCTATACCTTGATTTACAAACTTTTCCCACTGAGGTTGCATTTCTCTTGGAGAGTTTCCATGCAAGGCCGGGAAGGCCTGTTCCGGGCAGGTACAATGCACAAAATCGCACACATCATTTCAGGCCATCTCGGTGTCCCCAGGGCCAAATTTCAGAGTTCTTCGCGTTATTATTATCATTGCAATAATGAAGCAGAAATAAAAGGAGAGTAAAATGAGTCTGCCTGGGGGAATGATTCTTCCCAGCGCTGTTAACCTGGGAGACAGGCACACAGCCCGTCCCTCCCCTGTGCTGGGCTCACACTGCATGGCTGTAACTGCCCATACTGGGCGCCTGGGAACACTTTGGAGATAATCACTCACGTCTCCATATTACACAGAGCAATCATCCTGTTCCTGGGACCCGCAAGAGAGTAAGTCAATTATCATACAGGAGATGTTAATCTATAACACAAGCACACACGTACATTTTCGGACATTGATTTATAGCGTAAAAAATGCGCGTTCTTTTCTTTCCCGATAATTTATAAATAATTTCATTAAAAATAATTCTTCTTTGTAATTTTTCAAAGGAGATGAGAAGCAGAAGCATTGTTAACATGTCCAATTCAATATAGATTTTTATGGGGAAATTTCCTTCTCTTTTCTCCCCTTGAACTTCTTCTTTTTGCACCCAGCTAGCTTTTCCTCCACACTTCCCAAGTCACCCAAGTTCATGTACATAGTGGTTAAGAGCACAGGCTACAGGGCAGGTTTTCAGTCAAGGCTCTGCAGCTTGCTGGTCATTACACAGCCTCAGTAAATGACATTTCGAGCCTCAGTCTCCTCCCATGTGAAATGAAGAGACTAGTAAGCTCTCCCTCCCAGAGAAAACTCCTATCCAATACTCATCACAGACATGCCCACACACCGAACCCTCATGTACATTGTCACCACCCTCCTCCTATCACCGTATCTTCTCCGAAATTCCTCCTCCCTCCTTCCCCGGAGAGAGAGAGTAAACAAGGCTCCTCAAGTAGCTGGCGGCCAAGCCTCGGACCACTTCCTGGAGCCATATCAGAGTTTAATTTATATATATATATATATTCCTTTGACATCTCTTTCCTTCACAGTTAATTTTTATTCCACTGCTTTTCTTCTGATACTTTTTAATAAAATTAAGGGGTTTTGGAATTTGTTTTATTTATGATAACGCTAATTCATCCAAAGTTTGACGAGCATGCAGACACTATGCTGACCTACTGCTCTCATTCGCTCTTAGTAAACCTTGATGGCAGAGCTAAGAGTCACAGGGATTCTTTGGAACCTGACTAGTTACCTGAAATACCATCCTTCACATGAAAGCTTTACCTATTTGTTTGTTTTGGATCCAGGAAATCCTGCAAGAATCAAAAGATGAAGGACTTGAAAGCATTGTGGGCAAGGATTTCTTAACAACCAGGACACAAGGGCATATAGAAACTAGAATGTCTACCATCATACTTTTTTGGAACGAGACTTTCCTTTTACACAAAGAGCAAAAATAAAATTTAGTAATCAATGGCTTGACTTAGATCTCACTTGCTCTTGACAGTTTTCTAATGCAGAACAAATGCATTCTGACCAACATGCATGTCATTTGGATGTCGATACTCCAAACGAGCTCCAAACATACAGGTCTTTGAGACAGCTTCATACGGAACCTTTAAGAATCACAGTAGCATTAATAATAGCTAACGGTTCAGCTGACTGGCCAGAGGCACACGACTACTCTTGAAAATTTGTTCACTTGTCCAGAGATGCGATAGGTACTGAAGTCACCAAGGAAAAGAACACATTTTTTTCTCAACAGTTTCATAAACCATCAACTGGCAATGATCAGCAGTGGGCTCAGTGCAGTGATAGTCTGCAGAAAGAGAGGCAGCTAGCCCAGCCTGAGGGTGCCCAGGAAATCTCTGAGCAAGTTGTTTCTGAGAAGAAATGTGAAGACTGGCACGAGGAAGACAAGGGACGGAGGAAGGAGGGGGGAAAGACTCACAGAGACACAAGAAAAAAACATTAGTAAACTACAGAAGAGGAAAGCATCAAGCTATTCAGGGTTCCCGACTTCAAGCAACACGTATAAGAGCTCAGAGAGGAAGTTGTCAAGGTGGACTGAGGCCAGATCTTAATGGATCTTTTAGGGTCTCCTCAGGCACTTAGATCTTCTTCAGAGTGTAATGAGAGGACTGACGTGATTTTAAGACAAAAAATGTTAATATTGATCATTGTTGGTTGATGAACTTAGTTTTTCAGGTATCTCATTCATAATTCCCCCAAATTTCTGTTTTCAAATGGTTATATTTTTTATTAAAAATAGTTTCTAAAAGGACTGCTGTCCCAAAGAAACTGGATTGACATCTTACTGCAAAATGGGGCAATCTCCATATTTTTCTTACCTCTCCTCCTTCTTTCTGTTTTGTTTATTGACAAAATCTTGTCTTAGATCTTAGACTGATCATCTTTCCAGTCACCATTATTACTATCTTCTATATTTCATCTTCCAAAAAGTGACCTTTGCATTTTTCTGGAACTGCCTCTATCACAATTATTTAGTGTCCTTATAAGTAGAGGTACCATGTGGCCTGACATCTGGAGGCACCATTTGGCCATGCACCTGAGTTTCTGTGACCCGGTTACCCTGGGGCTGTCGACACAACTTGCCCAATAGCTCTGACTCATTCTGATGGTCATTCCTCATCCTAGTGTAGAGTTCTGTTTACATTCTCAAGGTCTATATTTTTATTCTCCTATGATAGATTCGGTGCTCTTTGAGCAGGTAGTGTTGGCTCCATTAGAAGACTGTTATAATTTCTATAAGTTGCCTACCTTAAATGATTTTCTTCCTAAATGTTACACATACAAATGAAAATCTAAGACACAAGGTCTTGGATAACATTCACCATTCCTTTAATTCAAATATTTTTTTCAGGGTTTTTTTGACATCTTTCTCGTAGAGAAAAGTATAAAAGTGGTGAGATTTGTTTTTGTTGTTGTTGTTAAGTAACTTTTTTTTACTTTTTTTGCACAATTTTGGACATTTTCTTTTGACTTGAAGTTCAAGACTTTCTCCAGATTTGGATATTTCAATATTTACTTCATGGTGCTATGCAAATTTTCTAATTGATAGAATCATTGTTCTTCAGCTTAGGGAGTTTTTCTTCTTTTGAACCTTGCCTTTATTTGACTTGTTCCAGTGTATCTGTGAGGAATACAAAGGAAGGGACCACCTCTCATTCAGAAGCAGAGGCTGATGGTCTTATTTTCTGAGCAAGGGAGAGCTGCTCTTGAAAAGCACAGTGTCTCTCAACAAAGCAGAACCGGGACTTTATATTCAGTTTTTGGAGACACTGGGTTAAGCATTGGAGTAATTTTAGAAGTAACAGCGTGAGGGATTGGCTGTGGAGGCTGGTTACTAGAGTGTGGCCGTTGGTGGTAGGCTGGATTTCAGAAGCGTGGTCATGGCTAGACTAGAGCTTATAGAGGACAGAGATTATATAACCTGGTAAATTACTAGATTACTGATATCTAAAGAAATCTCAAGTCTACTAGAGTATGTGATATGCTGAACATGTCAAGATGAGAGTTCAAATAATGAATCTCTAATGGTGGAATTTTGATACCACTCGGAGTCACATTGGAGTGGCACTTTGTATGACCAGTCTTTTCTTCCTAAGGTTTCGCAGGCGATATAATTTAGACATCTAGGTGTCCTCCACCATTAGAATATTTACTGGATGGGTGCTCTTAACCACTGAAGGCAAACATAGCCACAAAAAACAAACCAGTTCAAGTCACATTAACCTCTGAGCTCACTCATGTGCTTATATAGTTCAGTTTGGAGACTTTCTTTACTTTTTAGATTACTTGTCATAGCATGTCATTGTTTAAAAAGCTAGTATTTGTTTTTGTCTTCTATAGTACACATTTTGTTCAATAAAGAACCATCTTAAATAAGGTTCTTGCAAAAATGTAATTTTTAAATGAACTTAAAAATTTAAATAAAATTTTAAATTACATTATAATTAAAATATAAAATTAAATTAAAATATGAAATTATTTGTTGGGCATTCAGAAATTAAATATATAAAATCTGCTTTAGAAAAAAAGTGCAAGAATGAAATTACCACTATTTGTGATTATGAGTGTTAATTTAATAAAAATTCAATTTTCTTCATTTCGAAGTCCATTTGGCATTATATATTGGGAGGGGCCTAGAACGGAACTCACAGGAAATTGGTAACATTTTGAGCATGGCTGAAGTCTGAATGAGACCTCACCGTTGGAGGAACAGCAACAAATACATGAATGAATTGGACAAGGGGGAACCCAAAAAATGGAATTTATTTGTAAAAAATTGTGTATTTATTTTTACGTTTAAACAAGGTATTCACCTTCAAAGTCCCCTCCATTTGATGCGATACACCTATTGAGATTTTTTTTCCACTGCTTAAACCAGATTTTGAACCCATCCACTTCAATATCTTTTAGTGCTTCTGCCATTTTTGGCTCCGCCTCTTCCACAAGGGCAAAACATTTCCCTTTGAGGACTTTTTCATCTGGGGAAACAAAAAAGAGTCGCTCGGAGTAAGATCGAGTGAACAGAGAGGGTAGGGGTCATGCCACTTTTGATCAAAAACTCCTCAGCACTCAGCGTGGTGTGGGCAGGTGCGCTCGTAAATCACCCATCAGGAAATGGGCAAGTGCGTTGAAAGAGTCTTCAAAAAAAATTCACTGAAGCTGAACAACAGTGCCAGCTCATGCACTGATACAGATGGGTCCCTAGGACACTCACCTAATCGGGGAAGCCTGTACTACAAGGGCCCCGCCCTCCAGAAGATAATTCCAGGTTTTGGGGCCCCCCTTCGTATGTAATATAAATCTTGCAAGGACGTCAGCTCTCATGTCCCTGCCAGATACAAATATCAAGCAAATCACATCTTAGTGAAAATATGCCAGAAATAAGAAAAGAAATAATCTTGAATCTTACCCCTGTTCTGGGGCTTACACCCTATGGCACTGGCTAAGTCTCAGCTGAAAGTCAGGTCTGCTGCTACCAGCACCTCCCTCTGGGACAGACTGGAAACTGCCACAGGCCAGTGTGCACTGATTTCCTGACTCCACTTCCAGGAGCTCTCTAGCGTGGCGCTTGAAAATGGCTTCTGAGTTCCTGGTGCCAGCCCGATTGGGAGTGCTACAGAGCTTGCCAGGGAATGTGAGTCCTAAATTTAGAGTAACTCACCCCACTCCTTGTTCACCCAGGATTGAGGGGCTTCCCAGATGCAAGGCTTGCAGAGCCTAAACTGATCATGTCCAGTTAGGCCACTAAAATGAGTGGATCGCTCTACTAAAATACAATCCAGAGTTGTTAAAAGGATCCCCTTCCTTCCTTCCTTCCTTCCTTCCTCCCTCCATTTTTTTTAACTTTGTCCATGCTGAATTTTCAGGGGACTTCAAGTTTTTTTGCAATTGTTTACATTCTCCAATTCCGTTAAAAGAAACCCAGACTCGATTCAGTAATTCCATTCCTTGCATTTTACCAACCAGCTTTTATTCTTCAAGTGCTTAAAATCATTTCCCTGTGGCGAGTGATGAGGAAGATTTTAACCACTGGGTGGTTATGAGTGTGAATAAATGGCCCAGTTCCCCAGGAGACGGATGATTATGAACCAGAGGGAACATGGGGATTCCAGCCCCTTGAATGAATTGTTTTTATAATGATTTTCTGTTGTTCAAACTAAAGAATATATTTGTGAAAGATTTAATGGCAGGGTGAGCTAAACTACGATATTTTAGCATTGGCAGGACATTTGAAGATCAGCTAGAAGATAATATTTCTAATTTTTCTCCTGGAGAATACAGACTTTTGTGGAAGGTTCAACTTTGGGGGTGAGAATTTGGCAGAGCAGGTAGGACACCCAAGCTTCCCTTTTCATTTTACTTGGAAAAGCCTTGATTTCACATGGGAAATGCAGTAAAGCTCTGTGCTAAGTGATATCTCATCATGGTTTGGATTTGCTTTTCTCTGATGACCGGTGATGCTGAGCACTTTCCTGTACCCGTTGGCCATCTGTAGATCTTCTTTGCAGAAGTGTTTGCTCAGGGTGTTTATATATTTTTAAATTGGATTTTTTTGTTATTAAGTTGTTTGAGTTCCTTATATTCTAGTGAAATAAGCCAGATGCAGACCATCACATTCTGCGTGATCTCACTCATACATGGAATCGAACACAGTCCGACCCATAAAAGTAGAGAACAAAATGGTGGTTGCCAAGGGCTGAGGGAAGGAGAAAATGTGGAAACATTGGTCAAAGAGTACAAACTTCCAGTTCCGCAGAATGATTTAAGTTCTGAAAATCGAATGGACAGCATGATGACTATTGTATACCTGAAATTTCCTAACAGAATAGGTGTTAACTGTTCTCACCACACACACACACAAGGTAGCTAGCTGTGTGGGGTGATGGAATACCCATTACCTTGATGTACCCATGTATCCAAAGAATCACATTGTACACCTTCGATATACACAATTTTTAGTTGTCATGTAGAACTCAGTAAAGCTGGAAAAAAGTTCTGTGCAGATAATGAACTGTTCCAACCCACTCACATTACAGAAGCAGGCGTCAGGGCTCTATCGGCAGTCAAGTTTGGGAGAAGCGGGGGAGGGAAGCTGCCCTGGGTGGCGTGGCTTTGGGCACATGTGCCTGAACTCTTTAAGTTTCTCCTCCTTTCCCCAAGCCCCATCCTCCTCCATGAAAAAGAGAAAGAGGGAGTTCTACAATTCCGACAAGGATCCCCATGCTATACGTGAGCGCCCCTTGGAAAGCGCAAGGACTTAAAGCGGAAGCCGTCTGCCCGGCCTCCCAGGCATTCGATGAGATCGGTCCATCACTCTCTTTCTTCTAGCATCTTTGTTTTTTTGCAAGAGCTTCCACCCCTTGGAGTTTAAGGGGTGGGAAATGTTAGGGCATGGATTCCCAGCTTCCTTGGAGGAAGGACCTATCACTTCCTCCCTCATTGATCAAATGTCACATTTATCGTGCTGCTGAAAACAGCTCTGGCATTTTTTGACGGTGCTTAGCTCTGATGCTCCTGTCAAGTGAATTTCTGCTTCGCTCTTTCAGCCTTCTCTTCTCTGGGGCTTTTTGTTCATTTGCTCATGAGCTGAGCCAAGGGTCACCCTACAGCTCTTTGTCCTGTTCCCATTCCCCTTCTCAGAACACAAGCTCCTTCTTTTTTGTTGCTCTTTTTGTGGGCTCTGATGGGGCAGAGTGGGAGAAAGCAGTTTCTCCTTTCTTCTGCTAGTGGGTGTCCACACAGCCCGGTCTCTCTGCCCTAACTAGTATCTATGGCATCATGCAATCTACAGCACAGATTTCATTAAAGGGCTATCCCCCACCCCTTTCCAGGCCATTAAGGAAGAACTGAGCCCGTTGGGAAGGGTCATATTCTAGAGCCTCCTGCCAGCCTCACACTGGGCCGTCCATCTCTCCTCTTGATCTGTATTTCTCCAGTCACTTTTCAATATGCAGGTTGAGACATGGCTTCTACAAAAGTAGGAGGGAGGCTAGTGCTTGAATTCCTAGGAATGTGGGAAAATCGGGG
This sequence comes from Mormoops blainvillei, assembly GCA_004026545.1. Lineage (NCBI taxonomy): Eukaryota > Metazoa > Chordata > Mammalia > Chiroptera > Mormoopidae > Mormoops > Mormoops blainvillei. The sequence continues at coordinate 29,245 of PVJD01003744.1, forward strand.
TGTTTGGGTCTCTTCAAATGGACCCTTAGTCTGCCTTGACCTCACTGTGTGATTACATCAAGGAATGTTAAGGGCTCTGGAAATCTGAGAATAAAACAGACAATACCAATGACAGTTTTCAAGAATTATTGTGAAGGTTAAATTGCAGGAGACAATATATAAAGCACTGAGGTCGGTCTATTTTATACGAGGGATCAATAGAAGTTCTTTCCTCCAGATAATTTATACTGAGGATTTGTGACCAATGCCAGCGCAGGCAGCCCATACTCCCTCTCCTGACCATTTCAGTGCACGCCAGCCCAGCTTCTGAAGGCACCACCTTCCTGTCCTCGCCCAAGTCCTCTTTCCCCCGGGGCCAGGCAGAGGACAAAGGAGTGCCAGGCAGCTACCTGCGACCCATGAACAAGGAGCGGGTGCTATATGCCCTGGCGCTGACCACTCCCCGGTTTGGATAACTTGGAAGCATCAGTCTCACACTGTTTCAGATTTTTTCAACAGATGTAAGCTCCAGCTGCCCACAGTGGTAAGTGGCTTGATAACACACGCTTTATCGTCTGCCCTTCTTCTCCTGAGCCAACTAAGATCACACAGAGTAAGAAATACATCTAGTGCAAAACATTTTCTCTATATTTTTCCTGTCCCTGGAAGCATTTAGACTCAGACCAGGAAACTACTTGGTGGGTTTGCGCCTATGGTAGGATTTTACATCAGTGGAAAGATTTAAAACAACTTCTAAGAAGTCTTAATACCTGCAAAGTTTTGATTAGCTTCTATACTGTGCACTGTGAAAAATACTCAGAGTTCCTTTGTCGTTACCAACCTGTACAAATATTCATGACCTGTTGGTTACCTGTCTTAATTACTTCCCAGCAGACAACTGTGTCCCGAAGGTAGTCTAATATGGGGGAACCAGGGTGATCTATAGTGGAAGAGAACGTGGGTAGAGATAAGCCAAGCCATAGACGACAAGAGAGAACTGGTGATTGGGGGCGGGGCATAATCTAAGAATCGGCAGGAAGGTCATTGTGGACAGGCACAGCCGAGAACCGAGGCAAAACCCAGACCAGAGAGAGTGAAGGATTAGCGACACGGTTCCAGGAGTGTTCCAAGCAAGTCTTCCCAGCTCACCGCTTGGCACCACCAAGGGTACAAAGGCACAACTTTGTAAGGGCGGCCAATGCTGAGCGCCAACTTTGCGCTGGGCAGCCAGGTGCAGGCTGTCCTCCTGGAGGACAGTCAAGACCGACAACCCCATTGGGATTCCATAAGTAGGACAGTGACACCCCTCAGCGTGTGAGCGCCCCTGCCCTTGAACTCTCCACTTCACACAGCTGCCTTTCCCTTTTGTCGCAATGGCTTCACTGATGACTGAACTCCCTTCCTCCACAGGCATCGTCCCTGTTTCTGGGCCAGCTCGCCCATTGTTGGCTGACCTGGAGCAGGAAATAGGTTGCTTAATAAATAGGCCCAGCATTTGGTACAATGCCGGCTCTTTCTAGGCCAGCTGTACCTGGTGGGGAGGGAATAATGGTCTCATGGTTAAAAGGGAATCTGCCGCCCTGTGAGGAGTGCCGTCCCTCAGATGGTTAATTAACCAGGGACCTGGGAGCACAACTCGGAGAGCATTTTCTGAAGATGAGAGGGAAGGGTCGGGGAGCTAGTAGGAAGTAACCTTGGACGTCTTGTACAGAGCTGGTCACAGAGAACGCGCTGTGGAGGACTGGTTGAGCATTTACACAGTAGGCAGCGTCGTAGTTTCTCTCTGTTGTGGGCCTTTCTGGCGGGGGCTGTTTAATCCATTAGGACATTCAATCACATCCTTTTGGAAGTCACTGGTCCTACCTGCTCCCTTTATCCAAGCAGGTCACCTCGCCCCAGGCCCTGACCGGGCAGCCTGTGCCACATAATAGCCGCCCCGGTGCCCCTGCCTGGGTCCCCGCTCCCTGGGTCGTGCTGCCTTGACCCTTCACACACTCCACTCTGACGATTTCCTGGTCTCCGCACCTTCCAGCTGGACCATTGATCAAACCCACCGTTTATCAAATGTCGCCTATGAAATATTCAGCACAAATGGGAGCAGAAAGTGTGAGCTCCTGCGTAAACAGACGTGAACTTGAATCCCAATACTGTTGATCTTGACTGGCGATGGGATTTTGAGCAAGTTAGCTCACCTTTCCAAGGCACCACTGACACATTACTAACATGAAGATGCTCACACATCAATGCCTAATAAATATCGGCTCGTATTACTGTCATTAACTGCTGTTTTTATTCTTTTTTCTTCTATTAATTTTTTCCTTTTTATTGAATTTATTGGGGTGACTCTGGTTCACAAAATCGTAAAGGTTTCGGGTGCACAAGTCTACGACACATCACCTGTACACCGTATGTGTGGTCACCTCCCCAAGTCACGTCCCTGTCCACCGTCGTCGGTCCCTCCTTCTCCCTCCTCTCCCTCCTCCACCCCCTTCCTCGGGCAATCACCACACCGCTGTCTGCACCATGAGTTTTTTCTCTTTTTTTCTTTTTCGCTCAATCCCTCCACCCCCTTACTCAGCCCCCCAACTCCCCATGTTGCTTTTATTCCATTGTTACATAATTATATTAAATAGACCAATAAATATGTAATTATGTAAATAGAGATGTGAAATATTAAATAGTATAAGTATATATAATTATATAGTATTATTAACTTATTACTATTAATAGCTAATGTTACTACTATTTTAACTTGTCTGCTATATTTATATCCATATTATCTTATGTAAATACTAAGTACTATTAGGCATATGTAATTAATCTCACTTTACAAATGGGGAAACTCAGGTTTAGGAAGATTTAATACTTTTCCCATGGTGACAATGCTAGTAGCAACTGGTGGGACAAGAATTAGGGACTTTGGCTCCCAAATCTACTTTCTTTCATGTTCTTTTATTTTGTTTAGTTTTTTTCTCTTTTTTAAAGTATTACTCACCTCCTGTCCATATTCTCTCTCACACACTCTCTCTCTCTCTCCCCGCCCCCCTTTATTTTCCCACCCAAGGCCTCCGGAGTTGGGAGACAGCTGCCTTAACATCTGATGTTTACAGACAGGCCTTTGAAGAACAAGTATGTCCTGCAATGGGCTAAATGGTAAAACACCACAGTGGAAATCAGAGTTTGGCCTGGGCCTTCACTAAATACCAGACCGTGGCTGCTCATCCAGATCAGGGGAGGCGGTCCGAAATTCTGTAACCTCCACCTGCCAAGCCAGAAAGCCCCAGTTCCAAAAAACCACTATGAACGGGCCCTCATTCATCTAGGCCAGGGCTCCCCCTCGGCACTATTGGCGCCTGGGGCCAGGTGACCCCTCGTGGTGCAGAGCCGTCCTGTGCCTTGCCAGGTGCTCGGCAACAGCCTGGGCCTTCAGTGCTCACCCTGAGTCTCGACAAGCGAAGATGCCCCCAGCCATCGCCGCGTGTTCCCTGGCAGGGGGAAAATTACCCCCAGCTAAGGAAAACTGATCTAATGTCACCGGAAGAGGACGACCAGGAGGGAATAATAAGAATAGGATTTGAGGTCATAGAATCTTTGGAGGGAGGGATATAGAAAGGTTGCTTGCTGGACCAGAGTGTACAATTTGGGATTGGAAGGATTTAGTTGAGCTCCAGTTGTGCCCCCTTCTGGCTGCACTTGATCGGCCCACCTGGCCAAGTCAGCAGCCTCAGCAGGGAGATGGGGAGCTATGGGCCCAATGTTTGTATCCGTTCAGGTCCCTACGTGGAAAACCTAACCCCTCAGTGTCCCATCGTGACGGTATTTGGAGGTGCGGTTTGGGGAGGTAATTAGGACTCGATAAACGCTGTAGGGCGGGGCCTCGTGATGGAATCCGTGCTTTTGTAAGAAGGACCCAGCAAGAAGGAGGCCATCCGCAAGCCAAGGGGAGAGCTCCCTCCAGAACCCAACTATGGGGGTTCCCAGATCACTGACTCCCGGCCTCCAGCACCAGGGAAAACGAATGTCTGTCGTTTCAGACACGCAGTCCGTGGTATGTTGTTAGGGCAGCTGGCGCAGACTAGCACAGGGAGGTGGTCATTTTGCACATGGCTGAGGTTTTTGAAGAGAATTAACTGAAGTAAATCTGAAAACTATAAAATGCAATACGATATTTAGTTTTCATTGGCAGTCAGGAGTTTCAAGGAGGGTGGAAAACGAGCCGCTTCTGAAGCTCGGCGAGCACAGACGCTACTAGCCCCACTTTGCTGAAGGGGCGATAGCACGGCAATGAGCTCAGTGCGGGTGCGCCACGGGAAGCTTCTAAGAACCCGAAAGCAGGGCACCCTTAAGCAGGTCAAGCTCTCCTTTTGGAGCAAAGAACAAGTCAGACTCGCACTTGCCCTCAGGCAGCTCGTCCTCAGGTGAATACACAAACTTGATTTACAAGATTAAGTCAAAACAGGTATTTAATTATCCTCAGTAGAATAATAAATGTATAATTATAGATATAAAATACTAAAGATTATAAATGTAATATATAATATGAGCACATAGGTCACAATTATATAAAATAGAATGATTCATGTTATTAATAATAAATAATAATGATTTACTATGATTAGCATATACAACATTCATTTTGGGGGGTAGCTATTTTCCCCATTTTACATATTAAGGGAAGTGATGGGGGCCCAGGCATGTCACACGGGTCACCCCCATGGCACGAATACAATCGACAGACACAGAGTTAGAGTCCAGGTTTCCTGGCTCCAAGCTAATGTACTTTCCTCTAACATGTAATGGTTGCTTTTCTCAAAAAATAAATACATAAATGGAACATTAAAAAAACCCACCTGTGACCGCGGAGCTACCCACCACTGCCCCGCGTTTATTGGTCATCTCCATTTCATTTCTGCCACGACTGTCAGGTTTGGCAGAGAGGGGCTGGGGCCCTGGGCGGGCTGCGGGCTTCCCAGGGTTCTCCGGGCGCTGCTGAGCGCGTGCCAGCGAGCGGGGCTGAGAGGGCGGGCCTTCACTCCGGCTGCCTAGGTCCGTGGGCAGGGCGCTCTCTCAGGCAGTGTCCTGTCAAGTCACCGGATAAAATGCCAGCCCTAAGGTCATCGGAGGCGGTGTGAGAGCTCCAGTCTACTCACGTCACTGTTCCAGAAAAGCACAAGATGTGGAGAGAACGAGCATCTCATGCCCCAGGACAAGGTCCCATGTTGATGGTAACAACCAGAATGTCTGTGTAGCTTTCAGTACGTGATCGGTAAGGAATTCTAATTCTTCAAGTTATCTTTGGTAACAGACATGTCTAATCCCCATTCTTCTGGTTGAAGAAGCTGTCAGAGATGAAAAAAGGAAAAAACGCTCCTTTGAGGGCATTGGTTACGTTAGGCATTCTAAGAATTTTGCATGTGTTAATTCATTTGCTTTTCACAACCACCCTATGTGACAGTTACGTTTTTTCTGTTTTATAGATGAGGATCAATGGGAGATCAATTATGCAAGTCGCCCAAAGTCATACAACCAGCAAACTTCGTGTTGAGATAAGAAAGCTGACAATAGCTCCCTGGTCTTCCTGCAAGGAATTGTGTTAGAAATTGTCATCATATGTTGTCTCATCTGTCCTGTTTGTCACCTGGGCAGCTGGGATCCCCATAGTTCATGCTAAAAATCTGAGGAACTAAGAGACACGCCCAAAGTCACAGAGCAGAGCTGGTATTCAACTCCAACTATTCTAATATCACATCCTAAATCAGTGATAAAAAAGACAAATTAAGACCATGCCTCCTTTTACATACTAAAAAAAAAACCAAAAGCCAGTTACAGCCTCAAGGCTGTATTAAGGCAGTGAAGAATTACAGACAATTCTTTATTATTATATGGGTTACTGTTTTTTAAAGTGTGGTGTCATTCTTCCAAATAATTGATGACAAGTCAGTTGTAAGGGAACTTGATCCTCTTTAAGTACTCAATTTCTTGGACGTGGAATAAACAAAGATTGCAGAGGAGCTCAGACAGAGGAAATATGACAGGTGTGTGGTCTGTCGGACTTTGGAAGGGAGCCCCTGGTCCTATGAATCAGAGAGTTTTCCTGGCAATACCAGGGCCCAGTTGAACATAACTCACTGCTAAACCCAAAGCTACTTTGAAATCACCAGATCTATTCCCAGAAATACTTGGACTTTGCCATCCTTAACCCTTTCTTTTTTTTTTCTTTAAGACAAAGTCATAGTCCTTGGAGTCTAGCCAAGTTGTTTGCTCTGGTTTTTAGGAGGCTAGAGTTTTCGGATCACTTCATATCACTCCTGAGACACCTCTTCTAGAGTTTTCTTTGTAGGCAAACCTTGTGCCATTAAAAAGAAAATAGAGTATCTTTGCAGGTTTCAGTAATTGTGTAAGAATTGACAATCATAACTATATTTTCTCCCCAAAGTTTAATTTGTAGCTTCAAGATACTAAAATCTTGAATTTTAATTTTACCCTTGGAATCTATTGTTTGTGTAACTACTGTTACAGGTTAAGCTTTCTGACCCTTATCTCTCTCATCTCAAAACATTAAGCTCTATCATGTACCTCAAACAGTGGTTCTGGAAGTTAAAGGGGATCATTCATTCGCTCACCCTTTCTCTCATTCGCTGTCCATTCCATAAATATGCTCTGAGCTAACTCAGTACCAAGCATTCTGTCCAAAAACTAGAAGTTCCAGTGCTTTCGTTTCTATTCTCCAAGATTGGGAGAGAGTTAAGTGAACAATGAGCACTTGGTGTGATGGCTGCTGATAGGACTCATGAGCAGAAGCTACTGGAATGCCAGGGAATGGAGGGCGGGCTCAGCATCTACCCTTGGTTGGGTGTTGAGAGGTGGACAGTGTATAAAGGAATCAAGTGGTTTTATTCTAAGACAGAGAAAATTAATCAATGACAACAAAGGAATAAGAATAAGCCAAATGGGCAGGGGTTGGGGGAAGGGTATCAGAGAGGTATACTCTTTCAGCAGATACATACCTAGAACGACATTTGAAATTCTAGTAAGCGCTTAGTGTTTTGAAGCTCTTTGATTCTAAATAAAAACAGCCAATTTGACCTCAAAACCTGCCTTTAATTGCATGTAAGCAAAGCTATTAGTTCTCAGTGTTTAACGTTAAATCTTCACAGCTTCTCCACACTTAAGAGCTGTTCTTTGAAGTGCCCCGAAGATAAGATCCTATGGGGACAGAACTTTCTGAATGCGGAGAGATTAATTTACAGCACCACAAACTAAAATCAACCTGCCACCGATCAAAGATTCAATTCGTATTTTCCAGAGAGTTTCACAGGAGGATTTCCCTACTGTGTAGAAAAAGTAAAAGATAATAGAAAAATCAGGCTTGCGCCGCTTTGGGGTGAAAACAAACGAGTCATGCTCTGACAGGAAGGGTCGCAGGTGGTCATCGATATGAGTCCATAGAGGAGAAGAGGGTAGCATTCCAAGCAAGAGGAGAGCTGCCTCGATCAAGTAATTCAATCTATTTTTCTGTTTGTTTGTGCGGGCGCCTAATGCGTGTAGCACCACGGCAGTGCTTGGGATTCGATTCTCGTTAACCAGCCTCAATTAAGGATGAACACGGTGTAAAGACAAGATGAGCATTTTGACGCAGTTCTGGCTGTGCCGCTGGGATGACAAGAGCTTGGCTGTGAGTAGCATCAGCCTCGTCCACAGCACTTTTGATAACCAGATAGCGGGCAATGGCCGTGAAATTACTTGGGGTGCAATAATGCAAAATGGATGTAAGGTGTAGATACAAATAAATTTAGAAAATGCACCAAAGAAGAATTCATTTTGAGTGAAATCCTTCCTTGCCCTGGGCCTGCATTCACAGAGCTGGGAATGTAACAAACGCCATTCAGGGGTCTGTGGTCCCTGTTGTCTTACTCAGCTCCTCCTGCTGAAACAAAACGCCATAGCTTGGGTGCCTTAAACCACATGGATTCCTCACAGCCCTGGAGGTGGGGATGTCCAGGATCCTGGTGCTGGCAAATTAGGTATCTGGTGAGAGCTCTCTTCCTGATGTGCAGATGGCAGACTCCTGGCTTCATCTTCACCCTGTAGAGAGAGAGAGAGACCATCCCTCCCATGTCTCTTTCCTATGAGGGCCCTCATCTCATTCATTTGGGCTCCACCCTCATGATCAAATTATCCCCCAAAGGCCCTGCTTCTGACTATCATTACAGCGAGGATAGGGCTTCAACACTGGAACTTTGGGGAGACAAAAATATTTGGCTCATAACACCAGCCAAAAAGTTATGGGTAATTTCAGCTGTTGTTTCATTTTTCAGACTTATTCTCAATCTCTTCATTTTTGTGTGGGGACTTGATCTCAATTTACTATCCAGCCCTTCCCACCCTCCTCCATCATCTTTCTAAAAAATTTTTAACTTCATAAACCATTCATCAGTCCCTAAAACAGTAACACATTTTTAAAAATAACTAAGTGAAGGAGTGAGGAATATCTGAAGCCCCTTCTGGGTAACATCTTACTTGCTGTAGGGATTTGCTGAAATTGTTCAAGATCGCTGACATACATTAGCTGATGTACACAAAATAGTAATGGGAGAACCCAAAGACTTGCAAATAGGTCCCCATAAAGAAATGCAGTATTGATGGGAGGAGGAAAAAGGTCTTTCCCCCCCACCCCCAGGTGTGCTTGGTCCTTACTCCCCTGACACCAGACGGCAACGCCAGGCTGTACTCACTGTCCGTCTGGGAGGTGCTGAAGGCTGAGATGGGTGTCAGAGAAAAGAGGCATCATCGGTTGGCTGCAGAAGCTCGGACTTGGCCTCCAGGGTAACACTTCTCACAAAGGGTTCCGTGGGGAAGGGAGAGCCATCCAATATTCTCGATGACTTTCCAAGAAAGAAGAATCTGGGGGAGGACGACCCCAAGTCCTTCATCTCAGATGTGCCCTGAAGCCGCTCCTGTCATTTTGAAAGTGCTGGCCAGCATCTTTGCTCAGTGGAGCGCCTGTTCTCTGGAAGGGGCCACAGAGGAGCAGGCGATGATGCCCGGAGTCCTGAAAGTCATTGCAAGAACCAGCAACGTTGAGAAAGTAACCCTGACTTTCACCTGACAGAAATGAGCCCTGCTGGACCTCCATCTGAGGAAACTGTGCAGAGGGGGCATGGTGAGAAAACACAGGCATTTCCTTTCATGGGGGAAATCTGTGAGCCCACCCAGTCAGATCTACAGAAGTACCATGTTTGAAAAAAGGGGACACTTAAGAGACCCTGTAAAACTAGCAAATAATAGTTTGAAACAAAGAGACAGGTCTTAAGCAGGGCATTCTTGAGGCAGGACAATCAAATGTCATGAAAAAATCATGAAGAAAAATACTCCCCACATGCAGCTGAAGCCCTTCCTGATCCATCTCTACTACCATAACTTCCTCTACAAACATATTGAAGATCTTACAGTGCGGCCACCAGTCTCAAATTTTTATGTTTTTCCAATTACATATATATTTCGCCTATATATTTACACATATGGTACCTATACATTTTCATACCTATATGAAAAATATACACTTCTTTGTATGCTTTGAAAGTTACATAAGTGGTATTGCAACGTAAGAAATGGGAATCATGAGTCATTTAAGTTTGGAAACTACTGCATGAGTTCTGCCAGGTTTTTCAGAAGCTAAAACATAATTACTAATTGTGTGCCTTGAAGAAGGAAAAGAATTCTGCAGTATTTGTCCAATTCACCTGACTATAACATCAAAAATAACAAAAATAACAACAACAAAAAAATCCCAACAAACTGTTAAGCCTGTCTACAGCGCCCGCACCCCAGGGCCGGAAAGTTGCAGGGTCCAGGTTTAGCTCAGGTGTGCAGCTGAACTCTGCTTCTCATGCCCCCTCTGGAGCCTAAAGGTGGCAGCAGGTAGCCAGACAGAGCAGAGGTCCAATTGAGTTGAAGGTCCCCTGACATCTGGCAGAGGCGAGAAGGACGCCCCGACAGAGGAGGACACCCGGCCCCAGCCACAGAGGGGGTTGTGAAGATGAAATCAAAGGGGCTCAGGACAAGGTCTTGTAAATGAAAAATGTTGAGTTTGAACGCCACCACCTCTGTAGGTAGGCAAACGCTGTGCCAGGTGTTACCGACTGTAAGGCCATTTTAAATCCTCCCGAGTCAACAATGCTCGAGCACTCACATCAGAACCGTGCTGTGCTGGCCTGGTTCTTGGTGCTCTCCATCAATTTACTCTCCCGGTGCAATTATTACTGAAACCGTGATTAACCCCACTTGAGACGAAGTGCAGGAAGGCCTAGTAGTGTGCCCAGGACAAGGAGCCCGCGAGTGAGAGAACTGGGCTTCACCAGAAGAAACCGGCTCTTCATGCTTGTCAGTTACCACATAACGAGCCTGTAGGAGGCATATCCTTGCTCTCTGGTTAGAAATAGGAAAACCGAGTCTCCTGGAGCACCTGTCATTCGCCTGACGTCATACCACTGCTGAAGAGCGAAGCTCTCGGTCCCGGAGACAGCCATGCCTCTGGCTGAAGTTGCTAAGGTGGCAGCCCCAGCAGCCGCCCCAAGCCTCCTCCCACTAGCGCAATATATGAGTTTGACATTTGGAGATAATTCTCCACCACCTTGGGTGGCCGGCCTCATTGCGCTCTGCCAAACGGCGGCTGGGTAATCGATTTGACTAGGCAGCACAAAAGCCTTTCGGGAAAAGCAGACAACATTGAAATAAACATAATGTTTTCTATTTATGTAGTCAATTACGCTTTTTTGAGGAGGCTTCCGTAGCAAATTTTCCACATCATTTGGTCCTCCCAGTACCTGCGGAGACGAGGTAGTTGCTTTTCCAAAGTGCACAAGATTTAGATTGAAATCTGTTTTAATTCCCATTCAGCCACTTAAGACTGTGATCACGAATAAGCTGCTCACCGCGCGCGAGTCTAGGACTTGCCGTAAGACAATCAGGCGAGTAGACAGCTCCGGGCGGTGAAGGATGCCGCGGGCCCGAGGCTCTCTCCGCCAGCTTCGCTTACCCAGGCGCATCTGTGGGGCCTCCCCGTGCGCTGGGTCCCAGCCCCTCCTAGGGAAATCGCGATTCCGGAGGAGGAGGTCCAAGTACGGGGGTAAAGTGCAGGTGGCCCACCGGAGTAACCTGGCGCCAGAGACGTGGCATTTGGAATCACTGATCTTTGCTCCTTAAAAGCTAAGCAAACAAAAGTCTTGGATCGTATTACTGCCTTTCAAATTTTGGTCTATGTGTCCCAGGGATTCTAAAAATATTCCTTGGGAGCCTCGCATGAGGAGAGGGGAGGAGATTAGACAGGATTCCACACACATACTCCAGGACAGTGTTCAGAAGGGATGGAGTTGTGGCCAATGGAGCAAAGGAACACAGCCTATTGGGCCAGCAACATCGTGTGTTTTTGTGTTAAATATAGCTGGGTTTTACATAGTTTTGCTGAATGCATGTTAATTTGTTTCTCTTCATGTTATCTTGGGGAATGGACGTATCCCCAACCCTTTCCTCTCAGGGTCTTAAAATATAACCAATATACTTAAAGGTGTGGGGTGGGGGGAGGTTTCCAATTTATGGAACAATATTACCTATCTTTTTTCAATGAAAGAATTGTCTGATTTTGACATTTTAAAAAGATTTTATTTATTTATTTTAAGAGAGGGGAAGCAAGGGAGAAAGAGAGGGAGAGAAACATCAATGTGTGGTTGCCTTTCCTGCATCCCCCACTGGGAACTCAGCCTGCAACCCGGACATGTACCCTAGACTGGAATCAAACCTGTGACTCTTTGGGTTGCAGGCTGGCACTCAATCCACTGAGCCACACCAGCTGGGGCTCAACATTTTTATATTGAAAACATACATATACCAGGGGAAGACCAAAAAAACCTGGAATTATCTTCTTGGTTTTTGTAGGACAGGTCTCCCTGGCTAGGTGAGTGTTTCTAGGAACCCATCTGTATCAGTGTACCAGCTGGCATTGTTGTGAGAGGCTGCCTGTGGCTTCAGTGAATTTTTTTTAAGACTCTTTCAATGCATTTGTCCATTTCATGATGGGTGATTCCCAAGTGCATCTGCCACCCCTGCTGAGTGTTCAGCAGTTTTTGATAAAAAAGCCATGACCCCCATGCCCCGCCCTCCCCATTCACCCTATCTCACCCCTAGTGACTCTTTTGTTTCCCCAGCTGAAAAAGTCCTCAAAGAGAAACGTTTTGCCGATGTGGAAGAGGTGAAACAAAAAATGGCAGAAGCACCAAAAGGCATCAGAATCCACAAATTCAAAAACTGTTTTGAGCAGTGGAAAGAAATGTCTCAGTAGGTGTATTGCATCACATGGAGAGAGCTTTGAAGGGGACTGAAATTTAAACATGTAAGAATAAACATACAATTTTTTAATAAATAAATTCCATTTTTGGGAGGTCCGCCCTTGTGTACCAGTGTAATCCAGTATATATTAAAGATAAAATCTGCATAATCACTTTTTAAAAAACCAACATATAATTAAGTTTCTTTAGTCCTGTTGTGCATTTTGTCATTATTAAAGACACCATTTAAACTACCACTTACAAATTTTAAACACAAAGTTACACACACGCCATCATTTTCTATCTTTACGGTCATGATTTTCTAAGTCACTAAAATACATACAACCCTTCCATTTAGAGGTGGTTCAAGGGACGTCTGCCATGCCCTCGGCATCGGAAAGTGGATGGATCTGGGTTTTCTGAACCCCGGAGGTCACTATTGCCTTCTTGCACAGCCCCTGTGAGCACGCAGAGAGGTGACCACTACACCAAGACCTGGCATTCTTTCTGCCTGCTATTTGAATTTCAGGGCAAGATTTTTTATATATAGTAAAGCTACTTCTCATTCAAAAGGCAGTAGAAAATGAACAGAGAAGCTATTCTTTCTAAATAAAATTAAAGAGAGAATATTTGGCCCCTGGCTCCCTGGGTAGTTCTCTAGGAAGTTGTTGGAAAAGGAAAATTAATACATAACCTTATTGAATTGCTGAATGCACTAAGATTAAGATGGTTCCTAACCCAGTTTGAAAAGATTTTCTGGAAGCAGTAACAACCCCTTAATCCTGAATGATGAGAATCATTCGACCAGGTGCAAGTGTGGGAAAAGAGGATGAACTGCAAGACAGAAGGCTGGAAATCATGACAAAGGAGAGAAACCGGAAGTCGGCTGTTCAGTGAGAAGGATCAGTGAAGGCGGGTTAAGAGACGTCCGTCCATTTGCGGGCGATCTTGGTTGCTTCCTTTCGCTGTGGAGAAAAGATGTTTCATCAACAGGCAGAGGTCTGCTTCATTGACTGACAAGCATGCCATTTGCACCCCACAATCATCAGGCGGTCGAATACGGTTCAAAGAGACGCACTGTCCAGATTTCTGAATTAATTTTAAGAATCAAATACATGGTACCTCTATGTGATTAAGGGCCATTAATCCCCTCTGTTGATGACACTGTAAATTTTATCTTTCCTCTTGGACTCACCTTCCCCTTCTGACCTTGGGTTGGATCCCCATAGGTCACAGGCATCTCACGGGCATTAGGGAGCAGCTCTCCTGCTCTTCCCATCCTATTCCTCTTTTAACTGTTTCCTGGACACCACGTTACATACCTGTGCCTGGAGACGTAAGGCAAATGAAGATGGTGCAGTTACGGAGAAGAACTGAGTTGCTTCCCAGGACTGAGGTCCAATAGGAAAGTAAAGTGAAGGAAAACAGAACAAATTCCTTTGCAGAAGGGGGTCCGTAAGTCAGAGGGATGGAGCTGAACATGGTACGTCTCCTGTCCTCTGCTTATTCCCTTAGCCCAGCTGGACCAATGGACTGTCGTGTGAAGGGAGTTGTCAAGAGAAGTGTAAAGGTTACAGAGCAGATACTGAAAAGATACAGGCCACCAGTTAACATACTGTGGTTACTGTCTAGATGAGAGATGGTAAGAACTTCCGCTTAACCAATGACGGTGAAATGTGAAGAACAAATGACCAAGAGAAATTTAAGGTGTAAAATCTATATGGCCCGTCAGCTTATTCTCTGCTACGTAAAACAGCTACGGTTGGACCATATACCTGTCACTTTCTGGTTGCTCTGCATCTTTCATACACTGGTAAGGCCTCCAATCACATGGACAAACTGGGGGAAAGGGATGGAGTGGAGTCAGTTTGGGGGGCAGCACACGCCATCTTGCTGGGGTTGAGTGCTAGACACGTGCCCAGGGACAGCTAGCGGAGACTGTCATAGGGTCACCGGTGGGATGGTAATCTACTTTTTCTTATGGGAAATACAAGAATGGCTGAACCCCAGAGCTACCGTTTGCCATATTTTCCCAATGGAGAGCAACAGTGAGGAAAAATCAGAGCCAAGAGAGGGGTGGAAAGAGAAGCAAACCCTTGGTGATATTGTTAGAACCCTCAGACCCCGCCGGGTCAGGCGCGGTAATTCAGGCGACACAGACCAGTACACTCACTCCTTTTAGGAGCTTTTTGAACTACATTTCTGTCACCTACAATCACAAGAGCACTGACCCGTGCAACGACAAAAGTAAAGATGACTCTGAGGTTCCCACCTTGGGCAGTGGAGGCTCCTGTCTCTCAGCCCAGTGACCGGCAGCCTCTTCTCACTCTGACACGTGCCAGCACCAGCACATGCCTGTCACACGCACTTGAGAATACTCTGTGCTAAGCCCAGCAATTGCCCACTAAACCTAATTCCACCCTGCCCCCTCTCGCTCCAGAATCATTTCATAAGGCAAGCGTGTGGAGTTATGAGCAGCTTCATTGATTTATGTACTTCAAATTAACCATTTGAGGTCATCAGTTAATAAAATACTAATAGTGACAAATGAGTCCCCAACCCACTTTACAGCTGATGGCAGTGTCTGAGTATGACCTAAATCGTGGTGGGGCCGGATGCTTTCGGCTCTTGGGATGCAGAGACTGACAGAGAGCATCAAGCTGGAGCCGGGACTTTGGGGGTAAACTAGGGCTTAGTCAGTGCTGCTGCAGCTGCTGTGACCAAAAATAATTCAAGCGACAATGTGAAGCCCCTAATTCTATGTGTAATACAAGTAGCTCTTCTCTCCCCAGTGTGTCCTATTGATCGCAGACAATATGTAATTACCTTCGGAGACATACGTTTCCCATCTTAACTCCTTCTACGTGTGAAATGAACTATAACAGACAAATTAGCTTTTCTTTCTTTTCTAGCTTATGACATTCTTAGATTTTTTTTTTTCTGATTCAATGGTCCTCTCCCTCTACCGAAAGGGTTGTGCAATTGAGGATGAATGGTGTGTCCTGCACAGAGATAAAAACACTATTCAGCCTGGTGTGACAGTGACAGTTATACGGGGATAGAACGAGACAGCTGGAGGGACTCCCTGACGTCTCCGCAGCTCTAACCCTCTTCTCACCCAAAAACAGAGAAATCATCCAGGGTCGCCCACCTCTTGTTTGTGGCAGGGCTGCCCAAGCATCTCAGATCTCCTTCCCTGACTCCTTCTTCTCATTACCTTAGGGGTGGATTGTCCATACAGAATAGGCTGTACTTTCTAAGCATTTTACATGGTTTCTTAGTCCTCTGTACATCCCACCTCAATGTCATTTGCTTCCAGCTCAGCTTTCCTCCTTTTCCTCCTTCCAGACATGACAGCATGGTGGGGACACCAACCTTGAGTTTCCAAAATCAGGGCACCTCAGCCAGCGCACAAGGTAGGCAAAGGGCTCTGAATTCCTTGATCTAAAGATGTCCTCAGGGGAGAAGCATCACATCTGCATTTGTGGAGCCTTACAGCACCTTCGGGGGGTGTTGAGAAATGACAATGAGATGAAATATCCTTTTAGTGTTTATCAATGCTTAAGGCAGAGGGAGAGCAGAGGATAGCTCTGTGTCTGGCCTTGCTTGGTTGAATTTTTTTAGGATGAGGAGTGGTTGACAGGGAGCATATATGGTCACTGTTCAAAGCCAAACTGAAATGTTTCGTGAGAAGCCAACCAGGAAACTGAACCTTGTTATTTCAACTACTCAATCAATTAAGTGAACCCAACAAACCCCAAGGCTAATAAACCACTGCTATGTTCCTAGCTCAAAACTGGGCTCTAGCAAAACATAAGGCATTTTGGTGCCTTGCTCAGAAGAACTTAAAAATCGTGTTTCAGAGAGAACAGTAACACACAAGAAAAAATACAGCATAGAGACCTTGGTTTTCAGAAAAGGTGTTCTATGAGCTTTGTAACCAATATTTGCAGTGCACTTTGGGGCTCCCCTGGGGCCCAGGACCATGCTATAGGCCCCACATCTGCACCTGGACACTGACACTCAGCCTGGGTGTTCAACGTACCTGAAATCACACAGTAAGCAGAGGACAGCAGGGTTTTTTACTTTTAATTTCCTACTCAAACCTCCAGCTCCTGATTACAGGAAATGATATCTGCCTATTTCAGCATTCTAGCTTTAAGTTTATATCTTAGAAGAATAAGGGGTGCTGGCACAACGACGCAAAAACAGGACGAGAGAGGGCAGAATGTGTAGGACAGGGAGGGAAATGTTGTGCCCCTGTTCTCACCTGAAAATGTTGTTTCATGGCTTACAGGTTTTTGACAAGAGAATCGGTAGGTTTGCAGCACTGACAAGTCAATTGGAAACAACATCTTAACTAGAATGTAGGGGAAAAATAGATTGTTCCTGGTTTACTTCATCTGATGCTTTTTCTACATAGATGAAGAGGTCGCTTCAATTCTATTACGATACTGCTTTCTGAGTTTTCAATAATAAGTTTCTCCAGTGGCATCTTTGTATCTCACTAAGTTGCAAAGTTTCCCTGTGATGACACTCTTAGAAGAGAGAGTGTAAAATGTAATTGCTTTGGTAACATTTCTCAGCAACATCCAGAAAGACTTTGATGCCCCTGTGGTTTCAAAACCCAAATAATATCAACTCTGTTTTCTGGGCTTTATTTATCTGAGCCACATTCGTATTAATCACAAGGTGCTGACAGCTTGACAAATATTCCTTTGCATGGTATTCAACTGATATTTTAAGAGCCCAATAATATATCAAGTTGGGGAGGGGGCGGTAAGAGTAGATAAAAATAAATTTTCCACTATTGATAACCAGAGCTTTAGCTCTCCAGAAACTGTTCCTGGTTCCATTACTTTAGAGAGATGAAAACTGTCCAAATGGAGTGGAAAAATTTCAGCTCTTTCTGAACCACATTGCAACTGAGGAAAAAGAAAGGCATCTGCATTATTAATCGGGGTAAAGGGGACCCAGCGGTGTATGAATTTTCACAACGTGTTTGTTATTTCCTTTTGGACACAGTGCTCCAGGAAGACCAGCTAGGTGAGAATCCTAAACCCCAAGCAGATGGTCTTCAAAATGATCATACTGATTTCCTTTCATAATGAATCTCAAGAATCCTATAGGACTTACAATAAGAACTGTTCATACATATGAAAAGACAGATGTTTCTGTGGATGCCGCTCACCAGTTCTTTGGCTGAATCCAGGAAGAGCCATTAGCTATGACTTTATTTTTAAGCAGTTGAGTTATGCGGGACTTCAGTCTCAACTAATCAATATCAAGATACCTTTTAAATGGAAATCACTTTTTCTCTGGGGTGGAGGATGGAGGGTGTGTGTTTATGAGGTCTGGAAGTTAAGTTCCCTTCCGTGTATATTTTTTATTGTTGCGCAAGGCTTGAGAAGCTGATCAGGGTTCTTTATGCAATTCTTTGTCAATGAAGCAAGATGTTGTTCAAAAACCATACTTTCTGTCCAATAAGCAGGGATTATGACTCCGCGTACAGAGGCAGAGCAAATTCTACAGTTTGGTCGCAATGGTGGTTTCCAATGCCGCTCCAGAGGACGGGAACTAAGTATGAGCAGAGAATCTCCCACTCTCCCGCTTCTGAGACTATCTTGATCGATACCAAAAGACGTCGGGGACAACTCAGCAGGTCTCAAACCTGATGGAGCCCACGACTCACCGAAAGAGTTCTTTAAACTGTGTTTTCCAAGCGGCACCTGTATTCAGAATTTCTGAGAATAAGGTTTAGACAGAGGTGGATTAAGGTCTGTTGAGGCCCCAGGCGCAGAAGAAAATATTGGGTCCTTAAAAAAAAAGAGGCAGGGAAAAGAAAAATACATGTTAACCATATTTTTAAATAAATAAAAAATATTATGTACTATTAATGTTTTATTTCTAATAAAATTTGAATATAATGTATGTATTGCACATATGAAACCAAACTTGGTGTCATTAGAAAAAAGTATAAAGTTGGGGTTTGGCGGGGCCCTTCAGAAGTTGGGGCCCAGGGTGCGTGCTTGGTGTGCCTGCCATTAAATCTGCCTCTGGGCTTAGAGAGAAGCTGTAGTTTAAACAAACTTCCCAAGCTATTTCTCACTTCCTCACATCTGAGAGAGAAAATAATACTCATTTTTCAGAGTTGGTTATACATTTATTCTTCTAACTGGTTCCATAACCTCAGCTTTGGAAAATCTTTGGCTCAAACACTCTCTTTCCCATTTTGACACACATATGGACACACACACAACCAACCATTCACCCCTACGTTTGCTCCCAAACCTGATCAACTGCATCTACCCACACGCACTCACACACACACACACTCACACTCTCATATACTCACACAGTCACAGAGCTGCCACTCACGCCTCCCCCACACTGATGCCATTGTACCATTAATCACATATTGTGTGAGTGTGTGTATGTCAACACATATATTAATGACATATGTATATGGGTATGTAATGATCTTTATCAATTTTTTGACCAACTCATCCCCTCATAGGGACTTTAATTGTTAATATTTTTTCACTGAATTTATGTCTTTAATGTCTGCAAATAATAAAGCACACATTAGGCACAGTTACAAAACCATGGTAATTTTAATACATTGTTAGCAATCTATGGTTAATAATTTGGAATGTATGTTTTCTGGAAAAAGTATAATCATTGCAACATTTACAATATTGCGAAAGTGGAAAAATGCAAATATTGGACAATTAAATGCTAAATACAGCATGTGTCTGCCCCAGGGTAAAAGATTATCTAGTCATTAACAATGATGACTATAATATATTTTTTAGTGATAAAAATATTTACATTATAAGGTTAATTTAAAAATTCAGAAGGTAAATGTAAATATGTATTATAATCTAATGGGTGTTATTTTTCTTCCCTTCTTTGTTTTCATTCTACCTCGTATTTCTTAATAGCAGACAATTTTAATGCAAAGCAAAATTTTTATTCAATTTATTATTTGAATAATTAAAAAAAGAGTTGTGTTGATTGAAGTGGAAGGAAGAGCCCTGAGCTTCATAACCCAGAGACTCAAGTCAGTTGAAGGTGGTAAGCCTGAGAGAGAGAGGCTGCCAACGTCGGCTTTTCTCTGTGCATGTCCGAAGTCCTCTGGTGACCTTGAATGGCATTTTGATGTCTGCCAAGGACACAGGAAATACAGTCTAAGGCCTTCCCAAGGTAGGGATCCTAAGAAGAAAGCTTCATAATGAGATCCTAAGGCCTCAGCCCTCAGCAGAAGGATGAGTGTTAAATAAACCCCACACTAAAGAAGGCTGCTTGTCTTCACCTTGTGCGAGAAGAGGAAAAATGCCTAAGGATGTTTGACCATGGCTTCTGGTCAGTTATTTAACTGTCTGTGTCATGTAAAGCCTCTGACTTTTAATTGGAAGACTCCGTCACTCATTGCTCCAGAAGCCTGGCCAGCTGCACATCAGAGTGAAGAGGCAAAGATGGTCTCAGAAAGGCCAGGGGTCCGAAGAATACGGGCACTACCCTCCGCTTCGCTCTCTCAAAAAAAATGATTTAAAAAGTGTATATAAACACTGTCATAACAAAGTACCATGAGAAACAGTGAAAATAACAATAGGATGATCAGACCTGCAAAGATTTTAGGTTTAGAATTACAAATCACAGAATCTCAAAATGTATTTTATCAAGCAAGAAATAAAGCCAATGTTCAAAAACATAAATAAGGAACAAGAGACTGTACACATGACCTTTAAAGCATTTAAATAGAACTTTCAGTAATCAAAACTGAAAGTTTTTAGTTAGTTGAAGTTTATTAACAAAATAGATACACTCAGGAGAAAAAATAGTAAGAACTAAAGAAAGAGATAATGAACTGGAAGATAATATGTAAAAACATTTCCGTATTCAACAAAGAAAAGCAAGATATGAAAAAGAAGAAAGTATACAGATATAAAATAGTCTAGTCAGCATCGGAAGCAGATAATAGAAACAAGAAAACTTTCAGTAAGGCAATGACTAAAGACATTCAAGAAGTGTTGAAAATGTAAATTTTAAATGCCAAAGCCCCATAAACTCAAACAAGATAAATAAAGACAAATTCACTCTCAGAGATGCCCTAGTGACACTCCAGAACACTAACCAGAATTCAAAAAACATTAAATGCCACCTTGGGAAATGAACATTGTAATTACGGGCTTTTTGGCACCAATATTTAAGGTCAGCAGTCAAAGGACATGATGATGGAGAACCAGGTGCTCAAAGAATTAAACATCAACTTAAAAAATATTGACAAATATAAATATATTAAGTTTAAAAGCTTTTCTGATCAAAATGTCCTATAAATATTGAAAGGAAAAATCAAAACTGAAAGAAGTTACATGGAACATGTCTCATAAAGAGTTAATATATAGAATGTATGAATACTGTGTGAAATCAGTAAGAAATAGGCAAAACCACTAAAGATAATACAAAAGCACAAAAGCATATTTCCCATAACAGTAAATAATTATGAACCAACACACAACTTATTGTCATTCTCATTAGTATCAGAGAAGTTCCAAGTAATGCCCAAACGAGCTGTAATTTCACATTTATAATGACAAAACTTAAGATGTCTGCTTTGCCAAGTTTTGGCAAAAACATAGCTCAGTGTGAACTCAGGTAGTTTGTGGGATAACAGGTTGGTACAATTGCACTGAGAAAGGCTTTCATGTATATTTATGCACCCCTAAAGCGTGAATTGCTTAATATCCATGTTGTTGTACTTTACATAAATGGATCAATACAGAAGTGTTGCTTTAAGATTTACTTTTTTCTCAGCATATCATCGAGACTCATCCATGTGGTTGTTACAATTTTATTTTCATTGTGGTATAATATTCCATTGTGTGGTTCTCCCAAATTTATTTATCCATGGACATTTGAGTTATTTCCAAATGTTTGCCATCATGAACAATGCTGCTTGAATATTCTTATAAACGTACTCTAACGTGTATGTGAAAGAGTTTCTTTACGATACAGTCCTAGGAACAGAATGACTGAACTCTTGGAGATGCACGTATATAACATTACTGGATGAGGCCACACTGCCTATGCACAGGCCGCTGTTCTACGTGCTGGTCCTACGCCAACAGAAACATAGATAAGCTCCTCGCTCCCATCCTAGAGAGGACAGCTAGAGAGGATTGAATCCATAAATTAAACGAGAAAGGAAGGAAAGGAAACAAGAAAATACAAAAGAGCGATGAGAACGATGAGAACGTGAAGGACTGATTCATGAGGTGCTGTAGACTGGCCAAAAAATGCCCCTCTGAAGAAGAGACCTTCAAGCTGAAACTGGGATGATCAAAGAAAAGAGACCTGTGAAGACTGTAGATCAAGATTACCATAAGGTAATCTTTGGTTTCCCCAAGATGAGGGAGAAGTTGACATAAAGGTGACCAAGAAGCGACCTGGAAGTGTTAAAGAAAAAGAAAGGGAGTGAGAAGAGGTTACAGCAAGGTAGTTGGGAGGAAGCCACCCCGGACTGTGAAGAGCTCTGAGGGTCACTGTAACGACTGTTGTTCGGCAGCGATGCAGTTGGAAGCCAATGATGGGTCACAAGCAGGGAAATGATGTGAACGGAATTACCAAAAAAAAAAAAAAAAGTGTCTTCAGCCACTGCCAAAGGCTGAAGGAGCACTGCCACATGGGAGAGGAGGAAGAGCAGCAAGAGGGGACAGTTCAGGGCTGAGAGAGAGAGAGAGAGAGAGAGAACATGACTTCATCTAGGGTGGGTTATAGGAGATGCCAGGTGGCCCGTGTCGTGAAGCTAGAGTCCAAAGGATCAGCTGACAGATTGAACAGGCGGCGGGAGATGACGCGGGAGAAGAAGAAGCTAAGACGAATTCCAGGCTGTGAGGTAAGCAGGGGTGTGGTGGTGCAGTAAAGAGATGGAACATTCTGAAACAGGCTTTGGAGGCTTCGGAGGGGAAATCCGAAGTTCTGTTCTGGACTTGTAAGGTTTGAAATGCCCTTCAGAACCACCCCTCTCACCGGACAGTAATCAAGAGAGTTAGTGCGTGGGGTCTCACACACTACAGGTTCTGAAGCCTCCTGGGCACACATGAGAAAGGTTTCTGTTACTTGCTTGCAGTGTAACTGTGGGCACAACAGTCTACCTTCCTGAGCCTTTTTTCTTTGGTTGTTTCCTTCCCCCACAAAGGTTATCATGAGGAATTAAACATGATGGTATATTTTACTTTCTTGGTACATTGCAGGTACTTAAATAATAATGAATTTTATTCCTTTCCAATGGTTGCAACAAGAAAACTGAAGCTCAGGAAAGGAATGGCACCGATTAGAAGTTAAGCAGTTGGGAGTAGGCGTAAAGTAAACACCTCTTCTCATTGACTCCAATTCCAATTAATGTTGTTAAGGTCTCCTTTGCGTACGTCTACCATGAAGCAGATGGGTGATCATAAGTGAAACATTTTGCTATTTTCTGAACTGTGCCACATGCCATGAGAGATGAGCATCCTTACAACCAAATGATGCCGGCGTGGGAGGGAATAAGAAAAATTCAGCCACTGGAAAAAAAAGTAAGGTATAGAGGTCAAAGCACAATGACCTCCAGCAGGTCAAATTCAAGAGCTTATGGCGACCTGTATTTTCAAAATGCAGCTCGGCTTCACAGAACCCAGCGCTTGCCCTCCGCCTTTGAAAATTGCCAGTTCACCATTTGGGATGAAGTTTGCCGTCCACACGTTGTTCTGGGGGTAGAAAAAAAATAGGTTTTGTTTGCCTTTATCCTCACAGTCAAAGGAAGGCCAAGATAAAGGTAAATACAAAGAAAGAGGGAGAAGAAACAGGATGTGCCATGAAAATAAAACAGATACTTTTTATGAAATGAGTTTTTAAAGCATTTACAGTTAATTTTACAATATAACTCTGATTTGAAATGGCACACTGTTTCAGATTTTAAGTTCCATGTGTCTCTTTTCTTTTTCTCTCTCCCTCCCTTCTTCCCTCCCTTCATTCTTCCCTCCCTTTCTTCCTTCCCTCCTTCCCCTCTCTCATCCTGTCATCAACCCACTGCTCTAACAGTGCATTTCAGAGAGCAAGATCAGTGACTACTCTTGGAAAATTTTTTTTTACTGTATTCCTTTATGGCACTTTGGAGATAAAGTTTTCTCTCCAACACTTGAAAATGCAAAATCGGTATGCCAGAAAAATGTACCATTGTAAGGCATGACATATAAAATACATACCATGTGTCCGATGAAATGACAAATGCTAATCTGGGTTCATGTTCCATTTTTGTCTCTCCCATGCTCTGTCATCTTAGAAAAGCCATGCTGTTAAATAAATGGTCCAAATACAGCCCTCTGACTCAGCCTAAAATGGTCCCTGTGTTGTTTTCTTCTTCACAACAGTCTGGGACCATTAGATGACACTAAACTCAAATTATTACAATCCAATTTTTTAAAATATACTTCAAATAAACCTAGTTAGCCATTTAGGGCTTACATGTTTTATGTGCCCACACAGCTACACCTAACAACTGTTGACCACAGATAGGACAGACCTCGTAGCCAGATCCCAACTGCCACTTCCTTTAGTCGCTCTGACACATGGTCTGCACACACATGTGCACATGTGCACACATGTACACATACATCCACATGTGTGTGCACACATCCACATGTGTGCACATACATCCACACACATGCACACACATTATTAACTCCACGAAACTGGAATTACAAGAAAGCGCACAGCTTCCTCAAGATCCCAGACCCCTCGGTCCAGTGAGCAGTGAGTGGTGGGTTGGCAGTGGTCAGACTCTCCCAGGCATGATGGGTCTCAGGATTTGAGGTTCCCTGAGCACTTTTGGGCAATAATCTAATTGTCACTCATCTTTGTCCCTCGATGTGATGTGATCAGCGTACTAGGTGCACTGTTGGTTGGGAATGCAGGCTGGGGTAGCCACTGTGGACAATAGCATGGAATTTCCTCAGAAAACGACAAATGGAACTGCCTTTTGACCCAGCAATTCCACCACTGGGATTATACTCTAAGAATCCTGAAACACCAATTCAAGAGAACCTATGCACTCAATGTTCATAGCAGCATTATTTACAATAGTCAAGTGCTAGAAACAGCCTAAGTGCCCATCAGTAAATGAGTGGATCAAAAAACCATGGTACATTTACACAATGGAATACCACACGGCAGAAAGAAAGAAGGAACTCCTACCCTTCGCAACAGCATAGATGGAACTAGAGAGTGTTATGCTAAGTGAAATAAGCCAGGCGGTGAAAGAGAGGCACCATGTGATCTCACCTATAAGTGGACTCTTATCGACAAAACAAACAAGCAAGCAAAATAGAACCAGAAACAGGGAAACAAAGAACAAACTGACAGTGACCGGAGGGGAAGGGGGAGGGGGATAATAGGGGAAAGAAGGGGGAGGGTCTAGTCAGGAAACATGTATAAACAACCCATGAACAAAGACAATGAGGGGGATTGAAAGTGGAAGGCAGGGGTGGGTAGGGCTGGGGAGAATAACAGGGGGAAGATGGGGGCAACTGTAACTAAACAACGATAAATTTTTTTTTTAATAAATTAATACATTTTTTAAAAACGCGATGTGATCAAAAAGGAGACTTGTGAAGTCCAATGTATTTGACTCTTCAAGGTGACCTCTAAATCTTGGTGATAAATCTTCATAGGAGGTAATGTCCATTTATCAACCAGACAGATAGCAGAGCCTTCCCCACTCTTTAGATATTATTGTTTCCTGGAGAAACATGTCTGGGAAACGCAACTCTGCAGGATTTCTTGAAACTTGCATTTGCTGCTTTAATGAGTATCATAAAAAAAAGTAAGCAGCATTAAATAAATATTTACCAGTAACTTGTTTTTTTCATGGAACACCACTTAACATTGAAAGAAGATGTCCTGTATCCTCTGCCTCCTGGCTGTATGATGACCCATCCAAGGACTTCATCCCTCTGACGTCCCGCGTCCTTATGTAGGAAAGAGGAAGACTATTCCCAGCCATGCCAGGCTCACCAATCTCCCTTCGTCGGAGGATGGAGGCTGCGTCAGTGTCCGTGGGGAGCGCTGGAAGGGCCGGCAACCTCAGTTCTCAGCAGAGGGTGAAGGTGGAGAGCCAGGGGGAGATCGAGAGCAGAAGTACACGGACCTGGGTTCATCCCTGACCTTTCTTTTCTGATCAACAATGAGATAAGCACAGAAGTTAGAAGAAAGTGTTTAGAGACATTTTGCAGGGGTGTCCAACCCGCAGCCTGAGGGCCGCATGCAGTTCAGGATGCTTATGAAAGCAGCTCAACACAAAATCATAAATTTACTTAAAACATCATGAGATATTTTTGTGATCATGTGTTGCAAGGTATTCATGTGTGCCCCAGAACAACTCTTCTCTTTCCAGTGTGGCCCGGAGATGCCAAAAGGTCGGACACCCCTGATTAGAGCAACGTGACAGAGTGGGGACAGCCATGCGTGTGATCAGAGGACTCCTCTCATTTCACTCCATTTTACAAAAACAAACTGGGGGAGAAACAAAACACAACTGGTCTGCCCCACGGGTAGTTTGAGAGGTTCTGCTTCCCAGCACACCGAACCGCCCACTCCAACAGGCGTTTGCATATTAGATAAGCTCTAAACGTGCTTCCGCCACAATATCTGAAAACTCTTTCTTTTAAAAGCTTTCCTCAGCGGTAGCTTAGTCGGGTAGGATGACGGCACCATTGTTGCAGCGTGTACCTTCGAAACGCTACAGGCAAGCCCCCTGAGTCTGCCCACAGAACAGGAGCAGAGCCCAGAGTGAAACAGGGAGGTGTGAGCAGGCCGACCTCTTGGCTTTGTCCGCTTTCTTTCTGCTTTACCTGTCGGTCCCCATTGGAGGACAGTGCGCAGGGAAGGTCTCCTTCCCCTGCCCACAGCATTCAGTGACTATTTGTTTGGTGGGGACACCCACTTAACAAGTCTTGCCATAGGTCTGGCCCATTGCTGTTTTGTTTTTGAAATCAGAGAGAACTTGTGCAGAATGAACACTAATACAAATGTTACCTGAAGGTCTGGGAATGGATGAGAACAGGGCCTGAGGTGGAGAATTATGGGAGAAATAGTCATTACTATAATTCAGTAGGGAGAAAAAACATGATTTCCAAGAAAAAATAAGAGAGCAGATACTGATAATGAAAAGTAGGCCAGGCCCCAAGAGACTATGCAATTAGGGGATGAGTCCAGCAGAAAATCTTCTTCTGGGAAAAAAAAAAAAAAAGTTCAGGAAAGTAGGCTGGAGTCCAAGAAGTGTTGAAAGAGAAAAGTTTGCCCAGGGGTGACAAGGCACCTGGCCCACAAGGGGGCCTCTGCCACTTCTGCATCTGAATCCGCTCTTTGCTGAGACATACATCTAGCATCCGGCGACAACAACTACAGATACCCAGGCTCCATTTTGGTGCAGTTCAGGAATTACCACCAGGTTACCTGTCTCCTGTTCCTCATTTTATTTATTTATGTAAGGGCTGCTCTCGCTCATCTAACTGGCTTTTCAGCTGTATGAAACAGAAGCCTGGGGAATAATGGTCTTTGGTATGGGCATTACGTAGGCTGCTTAGTCACTGGGTCTGCCCAGTTACACGTGATAGGTTGTAAAGACACCGCAGATTCTATGTTCTCTAATGGAGTTGGTATCAGTTTACCCACAGCAGAGGTACACAAAAAATGTTAAGGAAAATCAAAATGACAAAGAAAGAAGATGCAAATTTACTCCGAATAAATCTGTCGCTGTCAGAAGCTCAGACTGTCGAGAGAGAGAGCAAGGCTCGATTGTGTGCACGTAATGAAAGAGTTTCAGGCAAGTATTTCCATACATGCCAAATGGTTCTGTATAAGTGCTCAGTAAAAACACAGGGAAAATAACTTTTAACCTGGTGTGAAGTTTTCTGATTCTTCTTCCATTAACCCATCCATCCATGCATCCCTGTAACCATCCCTCCATCCATCCACCCATCCTTGTACCTATCCATCCATTAGTTCATCCAAACACTGTGTATTTTGTCTCCTCCAAGTTGTCTTTTCCATCATTGACACAGGCATTTCTTTTCCATCACTCCTAATGTTTAGTGATGTAGAAGGGCAGAAGGGCAAAAATATACTTAAATTTTTTAAACAAGTAAATGTAATTTTTATTTTGATATCTAATTTCTTTCTTTCTCAGTGAGAAAAACAACCAACCTTAATGAATCTAGGATAAACCCAAGCATTCCGGAATTTTTGCAGTCAAGCTGTAGGTTTTCTGTTTGCCCTTAGTCATGACTCAGGGTTGATTTTAACTTTAAACTTCAGGTCAATGGGCCGTTCCAACCATGTGAGTGCAGGGGCTTACACTCTTTGTTCATTGACATCTGTCCACTCTGCCATCTGCTTCTTTTGTCCATGTCTCGCCAGGTGCCCGGTCGTTGGTCCACAGTGGTCATTTTTAGGGTCCTTACCTATGTCTAAGCTCTTGTCCCTCTCCATCCTCTCTCTTTCCTGTCTATGAAAGTTTTATAAAATGTAGGGTCAGAAAAGTAACCCTTTTTCACCAAATACTCTGCCACCTATTAAGTGCAGTGCTGTTTTATGTTCCAAGTCCTTCCATATTTATGAAACTCCAACATTTAAAAATTTCTTGTAAATAAAACCTCGAATTTTAAAACGTAGCTGTGTCATGAGTTTCAAAAGACTATTTAGAAAATCAAAACCTGAGTATGGATGCGCACATGTGTGTTTCCTACTAAAACAGCCCCCTCTACCCAGGCAGGGAGGGGCAACACCTGTAGAAGCGGGGGGTGGAGTCTGAAGGGATACCTCAACTTCTCATCCCACTGCATGTCCCAGGCTTAGCACAACTTAGGCCTTGCTGTATTTCCTTCAGCCCCCACCCTTCTATCTGCACTCCAACCTTATCCAGTCACTCTCAGATCTGCTGAAACCTGCTGTATTGCTCTAAGATTCCATGAGTTTGCACAAAGCTCTGTCTCTGTTGTAAACACCTTTGTCTACATGAAAAACTCTATTTATTCTTTCAAGCTAACTCAAGAGTTTCTTCCTTTGAAAGCTTTCTTGATGTTTCTAAAATAAGTTCAACACTCCTTTATCATGAAAGTCTCTCTTTGGAACTTAGTAAATCTGTTGTCAGTTGTGTTTTTTTTTCCTGACTTCCTTTTCTTTAGACTGTGACTATCTTAAGACCTAAGACTGTGCCATACGCATCTCCACAACTCCAGTGTCTAGCACAGTACATTATACAGAACAGGTGCTCAGCATTTAGAAGAAGAAACAAAAGGCTGGAAGAAGGAATAGTCCCCAGGACAGAAGGAGGTATAAAAAGAGAAAACAGCAGTTTTCTATTATGCCCAAGAGAGTAAAGTTTCAGTAAGTAATGAAAGTTAACATGAGCCTTGTGCCTACGTTGTACTCTCACTGCGCTACATACTTAGATTATTTCGAGAAACGATGCAATTGTGTGTTCCAGGTCACACGTGAGGACCCCAAACTGCAGAAAAGTTAAGGCAGTTATTTAAGATTCTTTGTCCAATAGGTGGTGGAACCAAGCTGGGATCCAAAGACACTTAGTCCTGAAATCCATACCCTCCTTGGCCACAGCGCTGTGACCTTCTAAAAAGAAGGGGGGGCTCAGGCTTCAGGAAAACCCCTTAGCACCTGCCTTCAGTGCTGCTTCATGAGCTCCTCTTGGACGCCCACCTCTTCTTGACCTCACCCCCCACCCCCAATTAGGGCTCCGATTATTTGACATTTCCTTTCTATCGTCCTTACAAACAAAAGACCTGGCATCAGAAACCCTGCTTGGCATCACAATTCTGCCATGCTTTTCCTTCTGTGAGTTATTTAGCTCTTGAGACCTATTTATTCTCCAAATATAGGTTTTTTGGAAGAACAGAAGAGATAACTTACAGAGGACCCCATAAAGGGTAGGCTTTATTTCCATCCTTCACTGAGATGCTGGCAGTGGTGACTGTCCAGAGGCTCGTGCTCATGTGTTTCACGTCCCTTTGGTCTTAAAACTCTGGCCATCACACCTCTGACTGACGGGTTGGTGAAATGGCCAGGAACAGCCCGAGCAGTTCACGAGAGTCAGGGAGGCCATAATGACTCACATAGACGTGGAAGGTTTGGAAAACATGCAAAAGGTGTTTTCAAACCCTGCTCCCTCCAGTCTCCCCAGTAACGGGCAGCACTGAAGGTATTCAGTCTTCCATCTACAGGGATATACAACTTTTTATGTTTTAATTTTTTTTCTAAGTTTGTGACCCAGATGAGAAAAGACCAGCACTTACCTGTTCTGAACCGGCAGGTCAGAGAGAAGGCAAGATTGAAGCCACTGGGTATTGTTCTTACCCCCACTCTTCCTTAGGAAAACGAGTATTGGTGACTTTTGGTGGGTGGAGTTTGGGATGGTGTCAGGAGCCAGGAGTGTTTGCGTTAATTTCTGCTGAAAATTGTCATGAAAATGGTGAAGAAATAGTTCCCCTCATCATGCGGGACCTGAGATTACTTTTTAATTATGAGAACGACATCACTGGACTCATGGATGAGACTTTCTGTGTTTCTCTGGATGCCAGAACTTGGACCAGGGGGAATTGGGTCATCTTACAAACAAGGCCCAGCCCTCAGGGTTAGCTGCCAAGTAAACGAACCGACCGACGACGTTTTGAACAGGTGCAAAAGAAGCCACAGTTCTCAGAGGGCATCATTTATCGGTCAGGCATGCCTCGGTGCTGTTTGGGTTCTCTGGAACGGCCTGTGTCTTGGATGAACCATTTAGCATTGACAAGTCACGCGACCCAAAGATCATAGTTAAGCAGTCTGGACCTGTGGTCTCATCAACAAAACAAGAGCTTCAAACTAAATGAATTTAGTTTCCAGATGTAAACTTTTAGAAACACATCCAATCCAATGGCCCTCTCTATTCTTTTCCATATTTTTTTTATTAAAGTCAGAGAACCTATTGCAAGTACATTAGACTTTCTACTCTTTCATAAAACCATATGCTTAACAATGTATTCCTGAGCAAAATAAAGGACCATGCCATAATCCTAGAAAGTATAACACAACTGGCTTAAAAATAGGTTCAATAAGGCCATCCTGGTGCTAAATCACACTGAAATTAAAATAATAATTCCTCATGATAAACTATAACATCTAAGCCAAAATTATGCTTAATGCTATTCTACATTCTGATAGCAAAAATTAAAAATTGAAAAGGCATACTCTGAAATACATTGTATAATATGGATACTTGAAATAATGAATATCTCCAGAATTTTTTTCTTTATGATGCCCTGAGAGTCCATAGCTGATTTCACAGATGATTATTCATCACTTTAAATACTGAAGAAGTATTAAAAATACCCCAAAGGAGGAAAAATAACACATTGTTTTTAAGAAAATAGGTAAAGTGGATTATGTTCTGTTTACTACAGTCGATTTTATTTAATAGACTTCCAGCACAGTAGGAAGAAGAGAGGCTTTTAGTATAGCCATGTTCACAGCAGAAGATGTGTCTTTATTTTATGGGGAATATCCATTTTTCTTTGCAATGTTTCCACAGAGCTCAAACAGCTTTGATCCCTGGGAAAGGAAATTGCTGAGGAGTAGACACTGCTGGTCTCCCACCTTTTCCCTCCCGGAGGACAGTGCGGCACGTGGCTTTCCCTGGGGGCTCAGAAGCCAGTGGGAATGGCGAGCAGTCAGCCAGGTCTCTCACGTCCATGGAGTCAGGAAGGTCTAGCGAGTCAGTCCTTCAGGACTGATTTTCATGTGCTGCCACTTTCTCCGAGTGAGCGTACATTAACTGCTAAGAATCCATCCTGCTGACTTAGAGCAGGGGAGGGAAGATGTCGAGACCACCCCATATTTTCCCGAGGGTTCCTGCATTTCCCGAAAGAAAATAACCTCAGGGCTGATGCTAAGCGTGTGACGTGTGTCATGTAACTTTGTGACTCACAGTCTTAGTCTTTTTTTTTTTTTAATACAGCTTTACCAACTGTAGTCATCTTGCTTTGCATTAAATCCTCAGGTCTTACTCTTCTTATAGCTGGAAGTCTGTACCTTTTTATCCACCTCCGGCTGGTTCTCCCGCTCCCCAGCCACTAGCAGCCATTTTTCTGCCCTCTGTCATTCCCACTAGTGTTTGTCTTCCCCAGTCTGACTTATTTCACTTGGTATCATGTCCTCTGGGTCCATCCATGTTGTCACGAATGCCAGGATTTTCTTCTTCCTCTTGGCTTAATGTTCATATATACATATATAAGTAATTTTCCCTTATCTATTCATCTAGTCATGGAAACGTGGTTATTTCTATATATTGACTATTGTGAAGAATGCTGCAATTACCATGACAGTGCAGATACCTACTAAATATCTTGCTGTCACTTCCTTTGGATAAATACCCAGAAGTGAAATTACTGGATCGTGTGATAGTTCTGTTTTTAATTTTTGAGGAATCTCCATGCCGTGTCCACAGTGGCTGTGCCAATTTACATTATTATCAGTGGTACACAAGGGTCCCCTTTTCTCCATATCCTTGCCAACACTGGTCATCTTTTGTCTTTTTGATGGTAGCCATTCTAACAGGTATGAGATGATATCTCACTGTGGGTTTGATTTGCATTTCCCTCATGACTGAAGAAGTTGGACATTTTTTCATATCTCTGCTGACCACCTTTATGTCTTCTTTGGAATTATGTCTATTTCGTTCCCCTGCTCATTTATGAACTGGGTTGCTTGGGATGTTTTTGTTGTTGTTGTTGTTATTAAGTTATATGAATTTTTATACACATATTTCAGATATTAACTATCATATATATGGTATGCAAATATTTTCTCCCATGACATAGATTACCTTTTAATTTGTTTTTTTTTTTGGTCTGTGCAGAAGCTCTTTAATTTGATATAGTCCCACTTGTTTACTTTTGCTTGCGTTGCCTGTGCTTTTGCTGTCAAATCACTCGCAGTCTTTTCTCAGCAGCAAAAGGAGGGTGAAAGGGAGGGAGAACTTGGCTTCCTTAGAATCCTGCAAACCATTGAGCTAGCTGGGTTGACTTGGGCAACTCCAATAATCCTTTGAGTGTGTCTCTTTGTCTCTAAAACACGGACACTACTACTTAGGAGAATAGCTTCAATTAAATGGGGAAGAATAAATGGGAGATCCTGGAAAAATCTTATGATGGTAGTTTTTTAAGAAATATGAGCCGAAAAGAATTAAACAGGATACATGTCAATGTTCAAAATGTATGCGTTGAGGGGAAAATACAAGGAAAAGGGAAGAGGGAAGGATAGACAGAAAGGAAGAGTGAGAAGAAAGAAGAGAAGGCGAGGAAAAGGAAGGAAAAGAAGGGCAAACAGGGGAGGAAAGGGCGGGAGAAAGTCCCGGCCACATTCTCTTGAATGCCGCTCTGTTCACATCTGCAAACCGGGGCTGACTTAACTTTATCTCCAGAACGGCGTCTCCTCCGAGTCTCCAGCAGCAGTATCCTTGCAAAAGCATTGCACTAAGGGTGCATACCTCACTCCTTGAGTCCCCCCCACAGGCAGCACAGTGCGTGACACAGAGATGGGACTCCATGTCTGCTTCTAAAGCACCGACATAGTTGAGAGGCGCGGAGGCGGAACAGAGTCTCCAGAAAGCGGGTCCAGAGACAGGAGGTGCCACTCTTCTGTGCTATTCAGTAGCGTGGGTCCCAGGGAAGACCCTTAGTCTCTGTGCTCTCTTCTCTTATTTGAAAGCTACAAGATGGTCTAACTTGGAGATGAGCTGGGAGGACCAGACAATGGAATGAACAATTGAGCAGGGATTTGGAGCCAATAAGGTCCTATCCCACTGAGAGTGTTGCTATGGTTTGAACGGCACCCCACACGCAGAGTGGCAGGGGCAGAGGGTGGGTGACTGCAGAGTGAGAGTGTGGCAGTGTTTCTCTTTGGCTTGTACCCCATTCCCATTGCCAGAGATGTGTGGCTACTCCAGCAATAGCACCAATTCAGTTCGAGGTGCTGTCGGTCTGACTTGCACTTTTTCCTAGAGTTAGTCAGCCAATACCCATCAAAGACACTTGCTCCACTTTTGCTCCTGGGCCTTGCTTAAACCCAGAGACATTTAGGGCATTCTGACCGAAAGGTAGCATCCAGTGGCCTACTTCTAGACCAGCTGGTCTGGACTTCTCTTTTGTTCCTTCAATCTCTGACTTGGTCATGGGGCTCCTATGCATTCACTGTGCTCTTGACCCTGTATCTAAACCTTGATCCCAGGGGGCAATTTCTGATATAAAGAATAAATGCCCCTGTGGTGCCAAGCAAAAGGGTAACAGACAAGATGTCCTCTTTTATTCTAGGAGGGATTTCAAAACTAGTACATAGAAGGGTATCAAAATGTCTATTATTCACCCATTCTTCCATTCAACAAATATTACTAGAATATCACCATGCACCGGGCATTCTGCGAGGTCCTTCACAGACGCCGGGAGAGACAATAGTGGAAAATGCAGACGTGATTCCTGGCCTTGCAGAGCTTTGGGTCCAGAGGCAGGGGGTGGTGGTGGGACAGAGCCAGGTACAGTATGTTAGGCAAGAATCAAATCAAAACAAGAGGCAGAAAGAGAAATGAGCGAGGCAGCGAAGTGAAAGATCCTAATCAATGACATCAAAGGGGAGTGACTTGCTGTGAAGAACAGACAGAGAAGGTACCTGTACAGGTGCCCTAAGGCACCAGTGGGCAGAAACAAGAGTCATTTTATAGTGACTCTGCTGGAGAACCCATCTGAAGGGGTTGTTAAGAGGCCTGGAGCACATCCCGGCAACTCATCTTAGAAACTGACCTGGTACTTCCAATTCGCCTACCAGTAGAACCCCTGCTGGGTTTTTCTCTGCTCCTACCATATGACCTGGGATTTATTCCCTGACCTCTGTATCATGCTTTTGATTTCTTTTTTGTTTGTTTTTTAAAGATTTTATTTATTAATTTATTTATTTTAGAGAGAGGGAGGGAGGGAAGGAGGAAGAGAAGGAGAGAAACATCAATGTGTGGTTGCCTCTCGTGTGCCCCTCACTGGGGACCTGGCCCGCAGCCCAGGCACGTGCCCTGACTGGGAATGGAACTAGCGGCCCTTTGGTTCTCAGGCCGACACTCAATCCACTGAGCTACACGAGCCAAGGCTGATTTCTTTTAATAATGACAGAGTTTCTTCTTTTCTGGATTTTGAAGCAGGATTCTTCTCAGTCTCCAGGGTCAGTTGTCTGTGAGCCCACCCCATGACTTCGTCTTGGTTCACACTGGTGGCCACTGTGCCGGCTGTCTCTTGTAGGCTGTTACCACATCCCACACAAGGTCTGCCTTCTGGTTTGGACTTTATCTTATGCTCTCTGCTTGGTCTCTCCAACTGTTTGCCTCCTCCAGATGTGTTCATAGTCTCTGGCCATGGCCCTTCCCTTCTGCCCCTGCCCCCCAATGTTAACCCCAACCAAGAACTAACTTGACTTTCCCTCCACTTGGGTCACTACAGCTCCACCATTGTCGTTCCACCCCATTCGACTTACAAGAAAGAATGTCCTTCTAAGTTTTTTCTTTTAACATTCTCTGTGTTGTCTTGCACGTTTTGCAGGGACCTTCTAGAGAGCAGTCTTCTTCAAGACAACGAGTTTCAGTTCCAGATGCCTGCTCTCCACTTACTAGGAAACACAAGACAAAATCACTTGGCATCTCTCTCCCAGTCCAAAAAGTGATTGACAGGGTGCAGAGAATCTCAGACGGAGGATTCATTCATGTCAAAGTAGGTCTTCCGGTCATTAGTAATAATGGTTGAATAAGGAGTATGCTTTTTTTTTGGTTTGGTTTTTTTTTTTTTACCCTACCAAATAAATCGTTGAAAGGTAGGGGAGATAGCTAGGGGGGTAGCAGGATGCCGTGAGTAGCAACGTGCCTATTGGCTCTGAAAAAGCTTTACGATGCCAATGCAGAGCTCATCAGAGCCGATGATTTACGGCAGCAACCTCTCTCTCTGCTGACTAAACCCGGAATCTGAGAGATGAATATGGGCCCCTGGGCCATGTATCTTTGAAAGATGCTTCCTTTACAGAGCAAAGGAATTATTCAAAAATGTAAACTGAACTCTGCTTTCCCAAGTGTTTACATAAATCAATATAGATCAAATGGCATGTGATTAGATAAAAAAAGGACTGTGTCTGGTTCCGGAAATCTATACTGCCTGATGATATGTATAAAGCGTGGCTTCACATATCACTTTTTTGCTTTTTCATCCAGGAGATAGAAATATTTATATTCAACAAGAATAAAAGAATATGATGGTTTCAATGCAGGAAATAGCTATGTACGAAAACAGAAATGGATAGCCAAGGGAATTATTTGCATTGATTGGACTAGGAATACAAACTCATACCTACACAGAAGCACCCAGATAATTGAAGTAGAAGTGTTCTACCCTGATACAGAACTGACCGTTGACCATATATTTTATTTCAGAGGTATTCTTAAATACTTCTTAAAACTATCTCCTTGTTTACAAATTTGTTGCCAACTCCTACGTTCAGGAATGTATTCACTCTTTCTTAGACCAGGGGAAATAAAGTTAGGAATTTAACAGATATGTAAAAATTTCCCCCAAACTGCAGGAAGTGTTGCTATGGGTCCCTGGTGACACAAGATTGGCATCATTTTATTTTGTCAAATAAGGATATTTTTAAAAGGGACATCATTCACTATCATCAACAGTTTATAAAACAAATAATAGATTTAACGTCATAAAAAAGAATTAAGGACAATTTCTAAATGTGGTTTCTTTTTTCAGTTGAATGTATTTATTTCCATGAAACCGAATGAATTCTGCCTTGTCTTGATTGTGTCATCTTTGAGTCTCACATAGGCATCTGGCAAGTCTTCCCAACTTGTTTTCCTACACTGAGCTCTGACTACCTCGGCAAAAGTGATCTTCCTTAATATGCAAAGCACTCCCTTTGCTTAACCACTCCCCGCCCCCTAGCTTGCCATTACACTTAGATCGAAGTTCATACTTTTCCTAAGGTAGACCACATCTCCAGGTTCTGGGGTCTGTGTTCCACGGTTTCACCCTCTCGGGTTCCCACCCACTCTGTGAGTGGCTCTGCCATCTCAGACTGTGTCTAACCCCATAAACAGACTGGTTTCCTCACCCTCTTTCATTTTTGCAAAGGCTGTTCCCTGTCTCTATTCCCACATGAAACCCCTCCACAAGCCTTCACATCTCAAACCTAGTGTAGCCTCCTGGCACGGACTCCCCCAGGCTCACTGTACTCATTCGTAAACACATGTTCATCGAGCCTCACGCTATACCAGGCATTGCTATAGAATAAGGCAGGAAACACAACAGCTAAAACCTGACTGTATGAAACCTACGTTCTTACATGGTCTTTTCCCTAAGCTTCCATCACAGTGTGAGACATACGGTTTGTCTTCCAAACCAGAAACATCGTGAGAGTAAAAAGGATGTTACTAATAATTGTTACAGGACAACAGATGTAAATCCGCTCTAGCCACGGCCAGCTGGGAAGCCTCACTCCGCAGCTGTAGAATGTTAGCGTCTCGGACTTCCCTAAGAGCTGGGCGTGCATCGTACCCAGCTTGCACCAGGGACATGGCTGGCAAGCAAAAATATCTTGACTTCCTAAAGAATGAACGAACAAATAACCACAGCTCTCTGACTTCACATGCACAGACACTGGTATTAATCAGAACATTTTTATAAGTCACAGGTGACAAAATACATTAACAGTGAAAAGGAATGTATCTGGAAATCCAGCAGGATTAGCTTCAAGTATGGCAAGAAAAAGGAGTTCAAATGATGCAATCCAGCTTGCGTGCTCTCTCTCTGTCCCCCTCCACTCTCTCTATTTCTCTCTCTATCTCTCTATTTTTCTTCATGTGCAACCCTGCTTCTCTTTATTTTCCCTTACTCTTAACCGAAATCTCTCCTTATAAAGGCAAGGTGGTCCCCTGGTCTCAGAAGCTCCAGGCTTCCTCGATTATGATAGCTTCAGATCCCAGAGAGAGAGAGAATTTTTATGATGAGGTTTAGCTAAAGTTTTAAGGAAGGCCTGACTAAAGTTCGATTGGCCTGACTTGTTCTAAGACGGTAACAAAGAAAATTACCTACTGCTTATACCACACTTAAGACCTTTGCATGGCTACTTTCCTTCAACGTTCAGTCCCCTGACATGCCTAGCGTTGCTGCATCTGAACCTCATGGAATTCATGGGATTCTCTCTGGGTGGGAATAGAACGGTTTCCAAAGGAAGGTATACTAGGAAGAAAAAATAGTTCTACTCTGTCCCAGAAAATTGCTGAAATGCTGTTCTAATCCAAATATTCTAGAAGGTGCTGATTAAAGGAGAAACGCATCCATTCCTTTACAACGGGTTCGTGGGGGAGCACACACACCAAACTCACATTCTCTCCACTCCATCAGGAAGGCCCTCCTGCTCCCTGCTGTGCTCCCGTGAGGACAGGGCAGAGGGCTGGGGCTGGGGCCCCACAGTCAGACGGTCGGTGTTTGAGTCCGGTTCCATTTGTGGCCTGTGGGCTCTCACTCAAGAGAGTTATTCTCCCACACCTCAGTTCTCTCATCCCTGTAATGGAGCCACTTACAAGGTTATTGTAAAAATTAGGTTTGGTGATTCACACAGAGTGCTCATCACGATCCCAACTCTTAAGTGATCGTTTGAAAAAAAAAAAAAGGTAGCTCCCGTCAGAACCAGCTACAGGAATGCATGGTCAGTGGTTCTCAGAAGAGCACCTTGTTTGGTTTAGTGCCCTTCTGTCATCTTCTTGGAATCCTCAGTGATTTTACCTTTGAAGTTCTGTTTCGTAGGAGAGGTCCAGTGGGCCAGGTGGGTGTGCCGGTGAGCAGAGGACATGGGAGCAGTATGTCTGTCCACCGCCCCTCGCAGACCCGTTTGCATAGAGCACTGTAACGTCCACGAGCACAGGCTGTCCACGGGCTCACGTCACACAGGAGTTCACCGAGACTCAAAGTCAATAAAAGGTAAACGCATCACATCTTTGATAAAGCGGAGGCACGGACAGCGCAGAATCATGCTTTCTGCTTGAACCAGACCTTGCTGCAAGTACAGGACCAAGGCAAGGCCACAGAAAGAAATGCAAAAGACCAAGGAGCCATATCATATCCTTCCCTACTCCCTTTACTTTCCTGTGTTAGCCAACCACTTGGAAAATGATGACCCGGAATGAAAAGATAGGGCAGCCCTTCCGCACTTACCAGCAAGTGGAAGGGGGAGCGTTGCTCGAATATTCACATATAAAAAAGTGAAAGAGAAATAGGTGACAGCTCATTTGATGCATCATTTCCACTGTTGTGCCAGGAATGAAATACATACAAAGATATATAGGACTTTATAAACTGCAAATGAGCTGTGGGAGTGGAGGCAGGCTGGGGGGAGCTGGGCAAAGGGGGAAAAACGGGACAAGTGTAGTAGCATAAACAAAAAAATAGTTAAATTTTAAAAATGCAAATCGAGCAATTTTGGCAATTCTAAATACAAGATAAATGCTCTTTAGAACTGGTATTGCACATATGAAGATGTGTGGGGAAATTCACGCTAACAATTTAAATTTTTTATTTTTATTTACTAAGAATGGCACTGAATGGCAAACAAAAACACTGTGACAAGTTGAGAGAGAGAGATCATGGAAAAAATTTAAAGTTATAGTTTGAGCCTCCTTAATGGCATTTATTTTCCTAAATTTTGAAAGAGGGGCTCATCTTTTCATCTTTGTATTGGCTCCTCAAATTATGTAGCTAATCCTGGGTGTGTCATTATTTCACCCCAAGAGTGACTCTAGTCCTGTCCCCAGAAAGTCACCTCGATTACCTGCACCAAATCAATCTCGCCCTCTCTGTGGTTTATTCCTGTAGCACTTCGATCAGGTATCCATTTCAGCACAGTGCCCCTGTGACTGGCATGCACACCTGTCTCACCCACCAGACTGTGAAAACCTGAGTGTTGTTTTGTGTCTCCTGCAGCCCTAGACACCAGTCATCAATTGCAGCTTGATGAACAGAATCATCGGCCTCTTTGGGAACTGCTCGGCCTGATTGAAATTTCTCTTCAGGAGCTCGGCCTGGATATTGCACTTTGATGGAATTTAATCTACTGCCCTGAGAGCATCAGGACTTCACTTTTCCCACAAGAGTTTCCTCCCACGTTTTGATGTGAGCCTCCTGCTCTCAGGCACTCAGGATGGCATGCCCCAGCGGTGGGCCTCCTTTCTTGGGGCAGAAAATGGATTATTCCCCCTCCCCGAACCCGGGGCAGTTTTTCTCTCGGTTCTCGCTCCCCCAGAGCCAAGCCTTTGGTCTGGTGAGCAGCCCGGCAGGCAACAGAGGGATCTTTCTTTCTCTCTTAGAAGAAAGTGAGGATCCGGGGCCTCAGAACAGACTGCGTGTTCTTGGTGCTGGATCTCTGGCTTGCTCCCTGCCTCGGGGTCCTTGGAGCCGGGTCCTTGGATTCACAGAAACACGGGGAAGACTCAGCCCTTGACCTCTTGCACCACGGGCCCAGCCTAAGCCCAGGCTCCTGGCACCAGCCTCTGCACCAGGCCTACCTTGCTGAGGGGGTCCCCTGTGCTCTGGGTGACGCATTCTCCCTTGACCACCCCCCCGCACCATCCAAAACTCAACCTTTTCGCGCCGCGAGTGGCTTCCTCCTTAAGGCTCGTCTTAAACGTAAAACATGATTGTTCATTTGAAAATATAAAAGAATCCCTTTCTCAATGTTTTTTCCTGTACTCGAGGAAAATAAATTTATATATAGGTTTATATGTTTTAAGAACATGAAAACCAAATAGAACCAAAAGAAAACACAGGTACATGATGTGGCGGCAAGGAAGGTCTTTCTAAGCATGACATCGAAGGCAGAAATCGTAAACTAAAAAGTCATAGATTTTAGCATAGCAAAAATTTGAATTTGCATATTAAAGAATTACATACAAAATTAAAAATTTCTAAGGGATAACTTGTAATCCTTTTTTTGACCCAAGAAAAGAATGAATATCCTCAGTTTATAAAGTCCTCTGACAATTCACTCTGAGACATACCCCCACAGAACAATATGAAAGAGCAATTCACAAAAGAAGAAATCCCATAAATGTTAAAGAAAGGTTACGGCGAAAGGTTTACTCTAGAAGGCGTGAAAAATGCAAACGACATCTGTTAGCATCAGTTCAGCAGAGGTTTCCAATGTTGTCCTCTGCGATGCAATCGACTGCTGTTCAGCACGTCCCCATTGCTGTGCCGCCCAGGGATGCTGGCTGTGCCACGTGACCAGCTTTGGCATCCTGATGGGCTGCCATCACGTACCCCTTCCTTGACCCAAGGACTGACCACGTGACTTGATTTAGTCAGCAGGGCGTTAACGGATGGTATTTGATCAATGGCATAACATGTTTAGATGTGCACACCTGCCTTTCACCGGGAGATGGACACGCCTTGGGTATCTGCTGGTTTGGGAGGAAGATGGGGCAGATCGAAACATGACTCTCATCTTGGAGCTCTGCTGAGCTAAGCCCAGCCTAGATTGGCCAGGCTCCCGCCAACACGGACATGTGAGCGAGACATCCATTTATCATTGTCAAGTAAGCCACTGCCTTCGGGGTGGTGAGTTACACAGAATCATTGTGGTCAAAGCTCATAACACAATGTCTCAGAATGTGAAAATGTAGAAAAATTATTTTGGTCATTACAGGAGGAGAATGGGGGAATAGAAAGGATGACAGAGAGGAAAGTAAAGGAAGAATAAAGGGGGGGGAATGGATAAATAAAGGGAAAATCATGGTGAATTGCTTTTTCTTTTTTTTTTTCTTTTTTTTTTGCTGAATCACTATGCCTAGGGTAACTGGAGTTAGGATATATCATGGAAGCAACGTCAAAACCCGATCACTGAGCAAAAGAATAAAGCAGAAACCAGAGCCACGTTAACGCGTAGGATCATCAGGTTGGCAGTACTGACGCTGATGAAGATGGCAACCCCGCATCAGTAAAGCATTTTTCCAAGTGAAAGCAGTCCTCAGGTGGATCTCAGAATTAACCTGTTCCAGTTTCACAGATGAGGAAGCTGAGGCTCAGAAGTATTTTGGCTGGCCCAAGGTCACGGGCGGTCCTGAGATTGGAGACAGGGTCTCCTGACCGCTGCGGGAGTGCCTTCTGCGTTCCACCTGCCCCCCGCTGCCGCGGCTGGCTCAGCGTTTGTTTGCCTGACTCATGGACACAATTTCCTGGGAGAAGCCTCTCTCTTCTAGGCAGGGGAAATGGAGCTTGTTAATGATCACATCTCTGCTGATTACGAGCAGCCGATGGTTTCCAGACCTGACGTGAGACTCTTCTCAGGTCTTGTCAATTCCCATTACGGGACGCTGCTCAGGATGTTTCTCATGAAAGGTTAATAATTGCTCATTTTCAAAGGATTCAATTAAAGGGGCTTTCATCAAAGGATCTTAAACACTCGCTGTACTCCTTCAGAGGGAGCGAGGATATTTACGGAGGGGGGCCGGAGAGACAGAACAACATTCAGAGAATAAATGTTTGATGTGCTCTGCCAGGAAGGACGCTGCCCACACGGAGAAATTACAGTGAACCGAGCTGTCCTTTGAAAGTTGCAAATGGAAAAGACAAGCTTGTGTTCTGATCTCTGCTCTACAACTATTTGTTTAAGGATGTAAAAACCCTTAGAAACTTTTAAGTCAAGACTGAAATGGCAGTATCTACGGGGCAATCTACACTCACGGAAAGGGGCAGGTGTGCAGGGAGGGAAAGAACGACAGATGAGGGTTGGGAGTCTGGGTTTAGGTTTTGCCACTGACCAGCCCTGGGAGCTTAAGCAGCTCTTTTCGTCTCTTGCCCTCTTTTATGTTCTCCTTACTTCCTTTCCTTCTTCCATCTTCTGATCCTTGCTTTTTTACGTCATTTAAAGGTGTGTGTATGGGGTAGGGGTAGAAAGGGCAGAAGCCCAAGTCTATAGTAACTAAAGAAATAAAGCGCTTAAATTTGAGCATTTGAGTCGAGTGAAAAGTCCAGAAGAGAGAGCATCTGGGAGGAAGGGGACAGCACTGGGGCCCTATCCCTGTGGGTCCCGTTTTCTGAGCTCAGTCCATGCTTCGCTCACACTTGCACTTCTGCCGCGCCTTGCAGGCGATAACTTTGCGATCAC
Organism: Mormoops blainvillei; assembly: GCA_004026545.1. Taxonomy (NCBI): domain Eukaryota; kingdom Metazoa; phylum Chordata; class Mammalia; order Chiroptera; family Mormoopidae; genus Mormoops; species Mormoops blainvillei. The sequence continues at coordinate 71,826 of PVJD01003744.1, forward strand.
CAAGTGTCTGCAGGACACAGGCTCTCCCTCCTTCACTACCCCCTGAGAAGAGACTCTTTGCGTGTTTCTAAATATTTGAGCATCTTAACCCCAGAATCTGGTTTCGAGGGTCTCTTTTCTGGTGCCACCTGTGGTAGTAATTGCTCTGTTTGCCAGAACCCCTAATAGCAAGTAGCTGACATACTCCCGTTGGGAAGATGGAGGAGAAATTAAGAAGGGAACTCATTACAATAATGTGGTCAGTGTTTAAGGGGGCATGACATGGGGTAGTTCAGTTCTGAGTGCTGGAAACAGAGGGGAGCCATTGTCACCTGTGGGCCGAAGGGACAAGCACAGGTTTCGGTACCAACTTCCAAAGAGATGACCACGTGGAGCGGACAGCCTGCCCAGTAAACTGGTGTAGCCACTGGGGAACCTGTGTGGAGAGTCCTCCGTAAATTAAAGCTAGAAGCACCATGAGACCCAGCAATCTCACTTCTGGGTATGTATCCAAAGAAAACAACAACAATAACTCAAAAAATATATATGCACCCCGATGTTTTTTAAAAGACTTTATTTATTTTTAGAGAGCAGGGAAGGGAGGGAGAAAGAGGGGAAGAGGAGCATCAATGTGCAGTTGCCTCTCGCGCACCCCCTATGGGGACCTGGCCCGCAACCCAGGCATGTGCCCTGACTGGGAAACAAATTGGCGACCCTTTGGTTCACAGGCTGGTGCTCAATCCCCTGAGCCACACCAGCCAGGGCTCTGCACCCCTAAGTTTATCGTAGCAGTATTTAACATAGCTAAGAAATGAAAGCAGCCTAGATGCCTACCAATACAGGAGTGGATAAAGAAGATGTGAGGCATGTATGCAATGGAGTTTTATTCAACCATAAAAAAGAATGAGTTCTTACCATTTGCAACAACATGGATGAACCTTGAGGGTATTATGCTAAGTGAAATAAGTCAAGCAGACAATGACAAATGTCACATGATTTCATTTAATGGGGAGTCTACAAAGCAAAACAAAACAAATGAATGAATGAAACAGAAACAAAAACAGACTCATAGATACAGAAAAAAAAAATGATGGTTGCCAGAGGAGTGGAGGAAGATGGGTAAAAAGGATGAAGAGGAGTAAAGGTACATACTTCCATTCATAAAATAAATAGGTCGGAGGGGCGTAATGTACAACACAGGGACTATAGTCCATAATATCATTATCCCCTCGTGTGGTGACAGAGGGTCACTAGACTTATCACAGTGATTGCATAATAAGGAACAGAAATAGTCAATCACTATATTGTACACATAAAAGTAATATAATATTGCATGTCAGCTACAGTTTAAGAAAAAAATGCTGGGTCTTTGTCAGAGGGTAACCCAGCCCCAGAGGGGTCAGGACAATAAGACCACCAGCTTTACTCCCCTGGGGTGCTTTTACTGCCTCACCTGGCTGCCCCCTCCTCTCCCCAACCAGCGCCCAAATACTATCCCAAGCCTGAGGCCTGGCTGCCCACGGAGGCAGTCCCCTTCCCGCAGCCCTTCCAGGCACAGAGCACAGGAGAGGCGGGGCTGCACCCGGTGCCCACCCCGTCTCTTGACAACTCTGAAGTTGGCCTGTTGGTGGCTAGGAAAGGTAGAGGTCACACTGACTGCACAAGACAAATGCAGAGGGTTGTCTGGGACTTAAGGAATGGTGCGTGAAGAACACAGAAGGATAAGCTTTTCAACCCAGAGAGACATAGACACAGGGAATGGATACCTTTAGCCATTTGAAATTAGAAGTGGCAGTGAACACACCCTGAGCCCCAGCACGCTGCGGGTACGCAGTAGGGCCTGAGAGATAGAAGAAGCCCAAGCCCTGGCCTTTCAGAGCTGTTCCTTGAAAGGGTGACTACATGAAGGCAAGGCAAACTAAGAGAACGGCATTGGAGAAATGGGTGGAAACCCTGAAGACGGCAGAATTTAGGCTCAGATTTTTTGGCAGGACATGGGCACCCGAGTTAGCTGCCTCACAAGAACTTTGAAATAGAGGAAATAAATCACCTTCTGAGAATTAAAGTTAAATCCACACTTAGCAGTTGCAGTTTTCTGTCTGAGTCTTGTGAGAGAAAAACCTAGACTGGAAATGCACGGAGAAACGGTAGAGAACACAAACATCCACGCTATGCCAAGGGTTTGTTATGCGTCTGTCAGGAGACACTCTATTTTACACTCACGGTCTCATTTAATCTGAACAACAGCCTTGTACATCACCTTCATTATTCTTATTTTATTTATGAGCTGCTGAATTGTGTAGAGCAGAACCAATAAAATGGCGCAGGTCTGGTCGAGAGAGCATAAAGCATGTAAAACAAAGTGAAGTCACTTGTGTCAACCAAGATGGCTGCCAGTCAGCCGTGACACTTTGGCTGAAGAGGGAAACTACCAAAGACACGCTAGACACACCTGGCGAGGAGACGCGCCCACGATATCTGCACATGTGATCAGGAGAGCTGTGTCCACAGAGCGGGACCACCCATAGACAGGCTCCTGGGCAAATTCCCCACTTGGCATCAGGGTGACACTTATCAAGACCCAGATGGTGGAGAACACCACCTTCAAGGTATAACTGAGGTGGGCTCCAGACCACAGCTGAGACAGCCACACTCCTCACCCCGGAGCGCTGCTCCGCGCCACACTGATCTCCCCTGGCATCAGCCACCGGAGGCTCTGCCCTGCTGGGCAGAGGGGTTCGTTTGCCCTGCTGCCCACCAGCCTCCAGAGATCCCTCCTTGAGGATGCTGACAACTCCCTTGCCCACCGTGCTGTCTCCCAGACCTACAGGTTGAGACTCTGGGACTTGGGTTTGTCATCCCCCACTGATTGCTGAGTGGGTGTGTTATATTTCTCTTAGATTGTTAGAGTGTGAGTAGGATATTAGTGTCTGTTGATGTTCTACTCTGAGTGAACCTACATTCAATAAAAGTTGAGGGAACAGCATGGTTACTGTGTGTGACTCTTGTCTATTCCTTGGTCCCTGGGCTGTTTTGCAGACAGCTAGCTGAGCAGTCGCCCGGCTGACTTATAGGAAAGACTATATCACAAACATAGGTTGGCAACAGGAATCCAATAGGGGCTCAGTCACTTTCCCAAACCCTCACATCAAGTGAAGGGGCAGAGAAGTAAGTCAAATGCTTCTCTTCTCAACCTTCCCTTATGGTACTTGTTGACTATCAGGCTCGTGCTAGTATTTAGCCTTAGATGGAGTTTACCACCCAGTTTGGATTGCATTCCCAAGCCACCCGACTCCAGGAAGTCAAAGCATTGTTCGGAGAGACAGGGATGCTAAGTGACTACCATTTAATAAAATAAAAACATCCAGTGTGTTGGATTTGATTATAATGACAATGGTCTGCCCCTGTTTGTTTGCTCCCTCTTCTGTGCACAAATGCTTGAACTTGGCAGAGTTTTATGCCATTTTGCAGAAAGCAGGTATTGGGAATACATGCTGCAGTGGGTTGAATAATGGTTCCCAAAAGACCTGTCCCCCTGGAACCATGGAATGTGACCCTATTTGGCATAAAGCTCTTTGCAGACATAAATAAGAGTCTCAAGGTGAAATCATCCTGGATTAGGGTAGGCCTTAAATCCAATGACAGGTGTCCTTATAAAGGAGACAAAAGGGGATGACAGAGGAAAAAAACACAGGGATGAGACCATGTGAAGAGAGAGGAGAATGCAATCATGCTGTCACAAGCCAAGAAATGCCAGGAGCCACCAGAGACTAGTAGAGGCCAGGACTGATTCTCTCCCAGGTCCTTCAGAGGGGGCTTGGCCCTGTCGACCCCTTGACTTCAGACTCTAGCCTGCAGAACTTTGAGAAAAAAGAATTTCTGTTGATGTCTTAAGGCACGCAGTTTGGGAACCAATCCAAGAACCTCAGAGGCACCAAATAGGTGGCCTTCTCCACGGAAGGTGAAGGACGGGAAGATTCGTCATCTTATTCCTGAAACTTGTTCCTCTGCTTTTTACCCGCCAAGTGACTTTTACACTTTACAGCTGTTCAATAAATATTTATGGAACGAATAAGTGACAAAGCTTTTCGCGTTAGTGGCTCTAAGCCTTAGCTACTAGTTATTGAGCACCTCATCCTTTCTAAACGCTGTCCTTGGAGGATCACATATATTTTCCTTCAACTTAAGAAAGTTGTAAGAAAAGAATTAGTATCTCCATCTCACTTCTGGGAAGACCAAGACTCATACAAGAAAAATGAATTGCCGACTCCTATTTTAATAGCAGGTCAGGCATAAAACGAGTGTGTCATTCCAAAGCCAGCATTCCTCTACATTGCAGTGGGTCCTATCTGATGGTGGGAAGAAGTTGCTCTAAGGAGAGAGGCTGTTTGTTCAGGATGGAAAACCTAGATGAAAGCTAAATTCTAAGACATTTGGATTTTAGCAAGGAAAAGCCACTCTGATCGTCAAGCAATCTTTTGAAATTGTTGTCATCTCTTTTGCTAACCTTATGGAAGGACTTTAGTAGTCAGAGCCAAGCCGTCAGGGGAGCTGGTCATCTCAGCAGGCAGTTGGGTCCCTATTCCTGGAGACGGCGGGGCACCAGGTGAATACTTAGACCGCAGACCTCAGAGCTCTGAGATTCTTCTATTCAGACACCACCTCAGGCGGCTGATTAAAGGACCAAAGGACGGAGTGGTTGTAAAACCCCTTCAGCCGTTGTGAGCATAAATATTAAATAGTTAACATTTAGAAATGGCCCGACATACTGCCTAGAATAACATACTCATTTGATATTTGCTGCTTAATTATCAATTTTTCCAGAGCTCTTTAGGACATTTAGTATAAAGGAGTTGTCTCTCGTATTTAAGAATATTTGAACTACACTATAATACAGACTTAAGAAATTACGTAAGTCCTTTGTGCCACATTTAATTTGAGAGTTAAATGAGATGATGTTTGAAAATTCCCAACACTGTTTGACACATAGCATGCTTGCAAGGATGGCGGTCATTTTCTTATTTTAAGAGATGGGATGTTTACAAAAACAGTCTTTTTAAAAACCTTGTGTTTGAAGAATATTCATGGCAGAGAAACAATGCTCAAGCTATAATTGGAAAAAGCAGCGTGTTAGAAATGTAGATAATTGTGAAAATTGTGCAACACAGTTTTTGCAGAAAATACCTGAAGCAGACATTTAATAATGTAAATATGTTATATTTAGGTATATCTCTGTTCGTACCTGTATGATCACATGTATAATCTACAAATAAATGCTTATATAACAAATATAGGTATTTATACATAGATATGTTGAATTCAAAAGTATTAATTGCTTATAATGGCTGTAAGTTAATTTACTTTGAAAATACTTCTGTATAGTGTGATTTTTGTAGGTAAGTTTTAAAATTTGCTGGTAAATTTTAATTTAAATCTAGACTGTTCCTGAGCATTAAAGTATGCATATCAAGAATTGCTGCCATTAGAGTGGTTACATGACACTTAAAATATTGTTAAAATCTATACCAACAGGTATGTTCATTCACTTTAATGTTGGTAGAAATCAGTGTTATTTGTGAAGGCAGTAATGTTTAAGATGGTAGGAATATATACGAGACCTACCACTCTTGTATCAGTATGGCAAACCCAGACACCTTAAGTCATCTAGACAACATTTGAGGTCCAGCGTCTCTTGGGTTCTAAATCTGCATGTCATGGAGGACTGTCACCCAACCCAACCACAAGTCCAGTGAACCCTGTGTCTAAATATCTCTGTTTCCACCTTCCACCACAGGGTCAGTCTGACTACACTGGGAGGGTAAGAACGGAAGAGAGAGCTCTGTGAGGTATAAAGATAGTGACTTTTTTGTGTGTTTCTGTGCAAATATTTGCTCTACATCTGACAGAATTTTGTAGGGCCCTTGTGCTTTTTTGTAACAAGCCACCTGATAGTGAAATTAAAAGAAATGTAACATATGGACTTTTCTAAGCTCTAATGAAAGAGGGTTGTTGATGTGTCCCCACCAAACATTGATCAATAAGCATGTATCATATATACCATAAATTCTGGAAATATAGATAACATTGCTTTATTGAGTATTATAATGTTCCATAAATTAATCCTTTATTAGACCCTTGCCTATGTTTCAACACTTAGTCACCCTGTGTGTGTGTGTGTGTGTGTGTGTGTCTCTCTCTTACACACATGCACATTTTATACATACTCATCAAAGGTGGAAGGAATACATCAAAATGGCCACAGAAATTACCTCTAGGTAATGTTAATATTCTTCTTAATTCCTTTTTATTTTCTAAATTTCCTTCAATAAATAAAACCAAAAAACTATAATAAAAATACAATAAGTGCTATAAAAGCCTCCTTTCACACTTTCCTGTTGCAGATTTGCTCAAAGGAAACAGATGGCTGCCGGCCCCGTAACATTCTGTCTCCTAAAATTAGAGCCAGCGACTCTGCTGTGATCTATTGCATGAAATGGATTCCAGTCTTTAAAACTCAAGTGGACATAATTACAGAGCATTAATCTAATCGGCAGGAGCTGGAGCGGCGAACACAGATAGACTGACACCTACCGAGCGCCCACAGCGTGCTCAAGCTGTGTGCAGGGCAGTTTCGAAGACAGACCCGTCCCTGCTCTCAAGGAGCCTTCAGTCGAGGTGAAAGCCTCCATGGCAATGGCGGTGCAATGCTGGTCTCTCTATGTTACAGTGGAACGAAAGCAGAGATCCGTCTGCTTTGTGCACAAATGATCTTATAGGTCTTCCCCCAGTGTGTCAGACTCCAGGTGCAGAATGAGTATTAGTAAAATTGAAATCGAAAGGATTTACTAATGAAATTCAAACCAGTACAATTCAGTTCACCAGAATTTTTGAGCATCTGATGACAGACATCCAGCTAAGTTCCAGGATAAGAGCAGCCCTTGAACCCTGAGGCTCTAAATCTTATGTTCCCCCTGGAGAGTCACGACACAGTGTGATAAGTGACGCGACAGAATTACACTCAAAGTACACAATTAGCTCTGTAGAGGGACAACTTGATTACTCAAAGGTGAGAGGTCATGAAAGGCATTATTTAGAAGGTTATTCCAGACCTGGGTTAATAACGAATGAGTCAGTTGGGTAAAAAGGTGGGGGGAACATTCCAGGCAAGGAGAAGTAGCAAATGTAACTGCACTGAAGGTTAAAACAATGGGACAAATCTCAGTAATTGGCCATTTAGACTGGACAGAACAGTCGAGGGCTTACAGGCCACTGCAGGGAGCTAAGCTTTTGTCCAACTGCAGGTGACGGGGGACCATGAAAGATTGATGAGCAGAGGAATGACTGATGAGCTATGTTGGTGAGGAACCTTTCGGGCGCTTCATGGCAATAATGGGTGGAAGGGAGGCCGGCAGGGTGGGTGCTGAGTCAGGGGCCATCGGAGATAATGAGCCAAGGTCACGGAAAGAAAAGGAGTGAATTCAGGGATATTGCTAAAGTCACAGTGAACATAATTGGGTGGCATCATTCACTCATTCCACAAATGTTAGTGGACTGGCAGAATAACTCAAAATAGATTAATCTCAACAGTCACACCAGGTTCCCGGAGAAGATACATTGGAGAAGGTCCCATCGAAGTATGGTTTTTGAAAGACACTTTGTGAAGTGAGTTTTTACGCCAAGATGTTGAATCATATGGCATCTATTGCTTAATAATAACATAAGCAATAATTATATCTATAATCTTGATCCCCACGAAACTCGATCATCTCGAGGCACTATGGCTAGGAAAAACAGGTTATAATTATCTCCGTGTTAAAGATAACATGAGGAGAATGATGCTAGGCAAAGTGGAAACCTTGCATGATGTCAGATATTGCACAGATGATAGTGTGTCTGTGCGTGTGTGCATTTAGTTTTGTTAAGGTCATTCCACGGGGCTAAACTGTAAAAAAACCTAACAAAAAATAAACAGTGATAAATTGCACCTCTGAAAGAATTTCAGCCTAATGTGATTATAATCAGACCTCTAATAGCAAAGTGAAGAGTTCCATGAACATTATGAAAAATTCACATAAAACAAAACATTTGCTTCAATAAATTTTATCTAAAAGAAATTTATTTTTCAATTGCAAAGCATGATAACTTAATTATTTTATGACCTGGGCTGTATTAACCAGAGTTTGCTCTGCTCATGTATTCACTTCCATTAACTTGACAAGATCAATTATCTCTCTTTCAGGATAAAAGTAGTGAGTCTGAAGAGAAATGTTTGAAAAGTAATTACTGGGGCCTTGTTCTTGAAAATGGCCCCTCTTCTTGGTCATATCACCAAAAGGTAAAACTGTAGCTTCTAGCTGGTGGTTGAAAACAGAACACTAAAGATAAAGTAACTCAAAGACATTGATTTTTCTCTGATTGGTGCATCGATGGTCTCACTTGAAAATGAAAACCTCCCTTTCATCCCAACTGTTCTTCCCCATGGAACACAGCTCCAAACCTCATCCACTTGCTTTTTCAAAACCCTTGCCCCTCTAGTATCCTTCCTTCCCTCAACAGCCATGGTGATCGTTTGGACACAAGTATGAGAGTGGTTTTTTTCCCAAATAGAAGTCCTCCAGTGGCTCCCGTTTCCTTTGAAACTGGATTCAAAGCCATTGCCCTGGCCCCCGCAGCCCTGACTCTTCTCCTTGCCTGCCTCTGAGACACACCTACCATCCAGAACTCCCTCCACAGCTCGCCTTGGCCATCCTACTCCTGGCTCTTTCCCGAGCACTCAGTGTTCTTTGTGTCCTGGCGCCTCGTACAGCCAGGGTCCAGAGTTTTAGTACACGGAACCCACAGAACGCCCCACACGTGGGCATGTGAGGAGAAGGGACGATGAGGTACTGATGTAAGGGCAGGTTTCTGGTTTCTCTTTCTTCACTTGAAAACATTAACTCTGTTACGGAAAACTGGACACAATGGAGAAGAATAATGACTGTTTGGGGAGTGATAGTAATCATGTTAGGATAATGACTAAGTGTAATTTAACTGCGATTTGCTCGTAAATATCAGCCTCCTCTCTCATAGCCTGAACGAGAAAGGTAAGCACCTGGCCTTGGAGATACGGGGGCACGGGACATGGGGCCCACCCCACACTATTCTGGGGAGCACAGGCCCTGGGAGAAATAAAGACCTAAATTCGGGTCATTGACCCATTGACCAATAAAGACCACACGTGGGTGCGAGGCCCGGACCCATGATCTATTGGTCGGAGAGCACCAATAGGTGCCCCAAGACCAAAAGCTACGTAACTATAAGTTGTTTATGAAGCTCGGCATAGATTTCAACATGCAGATCGAGGATCCAAAGAGCCTGGCCACAAATTAATGTAAAGGAGGAAAGCAAAGGAACTCAGGGTGGTAGGAGGCTGGAGGAGAGGCAAACGCATGTGGCGGCAGCAGCTGCATCAGGGACACTTAAATAGCCCCCGCCAATCAATGAGGTACAGACAAATAGCCCGAGAGAAAACTGAACATGAAATTTACAGAAGGAGGGACGCAAAAGATCAATAAACACATGAAAAACTATCCTAGCCTCCTGAAATTCAAATTAGTGCGACAGCAAGGCACTGCTCCCCACTCACTGGTTCGGCAAAAGTGGCAATAGCCATTTTTATCAGGAGGCTGGGAAGCGGAGACTCTCCTATGTTCTGGTGGGAATGAGCTCTGCACGTGAGCAGAGCTCATTCGGAGGGTAGGTTGGCAGTAGATTGGAAATTACCTAATGGCCATTGATAAGGGAACGGCTAATGGCTGTGCACGTTGCATAGAACGCGATGCGACCTCTAAAAGAGCAGTAAGGTTTCAGAGACGTACCATTAAGTGAGAAAAACAGCATGACTCCGATTGATGACAAAAATCACGGTCCCAAATGCTACAGGCAAACAACACAACGTACATAAAAGCTCTTCAAACCAGGCCAGAAAGATTACCAGCTACACTGTGTCCACAAGGTAGCTGGTAATTACCTGTACAGAGAAGAGGGGCCGGCAGCCGGGGCTAAAGAGGGATCTTGTTTTGTCTGGAGTATTTGAATGAAGTTCATCCAGACTGGACATGTTGCAAAACACTGGAAAGGTGTATAATTTAAAGAAAGAAACAAATGCACGAACAAACAGGTTGGAGGGGCAGGGTGTATACTTGTACGCACTCCTGCCTCCAGTTCTTTAAAGTATCATGTGAAACTCCTAACAATCACTTGCATTACCATTAGCTTGAGGGATTTTAAAAACGTTAATCTTAGAAAATGGAATTAGAGAACTAAAAAAAGAGCAAAAAAAATCAAACAGCATTTGCATATAACCTGCGATTGTAAACCTGGGGTATGAAGGAGAATTTTCTAGGGAAAAAAGAGAAAAAGAGGAAGAAAGCAACCATCTGGATAGCTTACGCCGTAATACCCTGCATGCCTAAATTAATTGTCATAAGTACAGCGTTCTCTTTCTGTGTCCAAGATGCCAATTATTTTTAAAAAATAGAAAGTTAAAGAACCAAGATGCAAAACCTCCATGCTAAGACTTAGCATTTACCTCATTCATATTAATGATTTCACAGACAGATCAATAGTACTCTTAAGTGAAAACCAAGGAAACTTTGTTTACAGGCAACAGTAGCCAACTCCGGTCAACTAGAGCAAAAGCAGAATGACGTGGATGGATGACAGTGGCTCACAGGAGAGCAGGAATGACTGAGAAACTAGGCCCAGAGGTAGAATCCAGGTAACTGTGCCGCAGAAGTAGACATCACTTACTAGATGCTAACACTAGGAAGTGAAAAGAATAACACACTTTACTGAGCTCTCCCAGCGCTCTCCATGCTCTAGTAAGCCCTTTAAGGATGTTAACTCATTTATTGCCTTCCGGTGATTATTGTTATGATGTCCCTTTTACAGACCCAGAAACCAGCACTAAAGAAGACGTCGCATTGGGAGTCAGGTCAAGCAGTCAAATTGCAGGAGCCACATTCTTAGTGATCAGGAAATTCTGCCTCTATGGCGTGATCAGCACAGTTTGTGTGGAACTTTCGCTGGGGAAGCGGCAGCTCCGTGACCACATATCTTAGCTGCTCTCTAGTTTTGCCCAGTAAACTGGGCAAAGTGGTACGTGCCACTTCCAGAGCTCAACCTTCAGGGAGATCTTGCGTGGTCTCTCTGCCCCCACCTGCTGGAAGAACACCAGTGTCCTGGAAGACCTTGAGACCACATGGTGATTCCAAAGTCTCCACCAGCGCGGGCTCCTGGCTGACCCCATCCTTCTTAATACATAAAGGGCTGAGATTTCAGCAGCAACCAGCATCGCCACAACTAAGGCAACCGCACAGGAAACAGGTATTAGAAAAGCACGAAGGAGAGTTTGGACATCGGAGGACATCTCCTCAGTGTAGGGCGCATCTGAAATTAAAGTGCCAAAACAACTTAAAAGCTTCTTGAAAGTATCTCCCGAAGTTAACTAGATTTCAGGAGGAACCTGGGCTTGAAGTTAAAGGGCTTTGAGCAGCCAAAGCGCTAGAATTTCTCACGTCGTTCGCGGTCCACACGCCCTTGGAAAGGTCAAATCCAGACGTGAAATGATGCCAACGTCTTTTTTCTGTTCTGACCTGGCTGGGCTTACTCCCTCGTGTTTTCTTGGGCACGTCTGTGCCAAAGCCAATGGGAAAACACACAAGGAAAAGTTAGTCCTTTTTCCCTAAAGGGCTTTTCGATCTACAGATGGAGGCGTGGACTTGGTCTTAAGGTAGCGGTTGGGTGATGGAGTGGGGTTCTTTCGGGCACTCGTCTGACATTCTCCTACATTTTGGAATATAACTGATGATGAACAAGAACCAAAGAACATTTTTTTGCGTCTGTATACTAAATATCAGAATGATTTAAGGGAGAGTATCTCAATTCATCATCTAATTAATGCTTCCCCTGAAATTGTAATTTGTCAGTCAAGAATCGATTCAATCCATTTATGTTATTGCCACTATATGCTAATTACACTGACATATATCACACAACATTGGCCTCAGGATACGTTTCTGCAAATGGCATTATTATAAACATTTTTAAAAGGCTGCGTGTGCCTCAGGAAAAAGTTACTTGCCTAAAGCTGCCCAGGCAAAAAGATTCAGAATGGGGATTTGAACCCGGAGTTCTTCAGCATGCATCAGAACTGTGGCTACCCCTATAGCTACCATCTTACCCCCTACCCTGCATCCTTCCCCAAACTCTAGCTTTTGTTAATCCTTCTGCCAAGTAGCTGTTTTCCTTCTGAGCTCCTCTTTCTTGAGGCTGCAGTCGCAAGATGTATGCTCACCTCATTCTGCTTCCGCAGACCTGGCGGGGAAGGAGAGAGGGAGGAAACAAAATAGCTCAGCAGATGTTTCCCGATAAATGTTTTTTTTTTCAGTGCAAGTTGCTAATGTGGAGGTTTATTTTTGGGCCTGCCAGTGTTAGCAGATGTTAGAGAAGACAAGTACCTGCTCAGACAAGTATGCACAGACATTGATGGCAGCTTTGCATAAAGAGTGGATCTTTAAAAAACGATAGTATAATAGCATTTCTTATACAGATTCTGCGTGCCTCTCCTAGATTGGTTCTTGGGGACCAATTTGGACCTTATATTTATTCCTGAACCTTTGTACTCACAAACACAAAGCCACACAGAAGGAGAAGTAGAGATAGGCTCTGCCTCCAGACGCAGCCCAGAGAATATAATTAGAGAACACAATACCTGAAACTCTGACACTCAGGTGCCGGACCTCCAATTAATGGTAGCTATGTTATTTTTGGGCATAAATATTTATACTCCATTTCTCATTAAAATTCTGCTTCTTAAAATATTAAAGCCAATCCTCTGATTGCTGGATAATTAATGGCAAAATAATGCATCAAGGCTTTCGGGAAATGGAAGGTGTGCGATTCTCACTCCGGGTATTCTCACAGCGGGAAGGTAGGGGCCCCGGAGTTCCATTCAGTGGGCACTCACTGCACATCTACCTATGGGTAAGGACTTCAGGTTTGAAAGTCAGAAATAAGTAGGACCCAACTCCAGCTCCTCAGCACCTTAAATCTCATGAATATCACGTCACAGAGCTGATTCATCGTAAGACCTTCCCATTGAATGGGAAGGATTTACAAGAACCGGCATTGGATCAGCTTCAAGACCCACCTGAGTCTGCACAGGGAAAGTGTAACTGGGAAAGTGGCCCTTCGAAAAACCATGAGCGTGGTAATGAGAGGTTTATAAAGGCTCTGATGCGATCTTCTCCAAGACTGGTAGGTATCTTGGTCAATGAGCTGCTTTCGTTGAGACATGGAGGCCAGAGGAGCTTACTCTCCAATGGGCAGCCGCAGCTGAGGGTCCTGCTTTGACAGCAGTCTGTTCATAGTCACATCTGACTTTCTTTACTGGACTTGTGTTGTGTAACTGTGTCTGCTGGTAATTTTCCAGCAAGCACACCGGCCCTGCCTCCTCAATGCGCAAGTCTTTTTAAATGGAGTGACCTTACCACCCTTGTCTTAAAACACCTTGGCATTCCCCTTTGCAGCAGGCTGGTGTCTTTCAAAGCACCCCTCCCCACATCCAGCTCTTCACTGAGCCTCCAGTCTCATTCCCAGTGACTTTCTCTAGACCACACTCCCCTTCTCGAAGGTGCCCAGATGTGCCAAACTAATTTCAAATTCCATGTGTTGCAGATGTTCTCTTTCTGTCTGGAAAGCCTTGGCTCCTGAGTTTTGCCTCAAAGCAAGAAACTATTCATTATCAAGGACTAAGTTCTCCGGTGTCACTAGCCCTGAGAAGACTTTGTCAGCTTACCCTTTATATTTCCAGTGTGCCACATGCTGACCTCTATTACAGTTATTGTCCTATGGCATTGCCATTACAGATTGGTATACTTGTCCCCCAAACTTGCTATGACCTCCCCAAGGGTCACCACATTCATCACTACAGTTTCTCCCCCAGCAAATATCTTGGTGCAAGGTGGGGGATCGAAACATGTCTTTTGTATTACTGTGTCAGTGTGAACACTGCCCTTTGGCATGACGGGGCTCACACTCATGTAAATACCAAGAGGAGAGCACTGGTTGACGTGAGTGGGGAGGAGGCGGTGGTGCTGGACTCGGTCATGAGTTTCCAGGGGCTCACATTGTCAGAACTTGGCTTCTCTTGGCTGTGATTCTGATTCTCTCTAGAAGTTGGCTTCCTTGGGCCATAGTTTGAATGGGTTTTTGTTAAGTAGTGGCTGCTTGATGTTCTGGGGTTGCATCATAGACTTTATGAACTAAAAGAAAATGGAGAATGTCTCTCTTCAACGGCCATATCTAAAGTCCCAGGGAAGGATTCTGGTTGGCCACGGTTTGGTCTCATGCTCATCCCTGAGGCACTCACTGAGGTTAGGGCGGTAGAGTAGTGTTTGGGACAGGTCTGGGTGAGAGACCTGCTCACCCCAATGGCTGTAGGGTACCATGATTCTCAGGCACAGGAAACCACACTGAGCAGGGCAGGGGTCAAGAAAGAAAGGAAAAAAAGAACCACAGAGTGAAACTTCAGCAGACCAAAGTAACTGCCAGTTCTAACTGCCTGCTATATCTGGCCTTCGCAGTTAGAGTGAGCTCAGTAGATGTTCACCTATCAAATATATTTGTGAAAATATAGGTTACGATTTATTTATTTGTTTGTTTGTTTGTTTCTTCCCATCATGGACTTGTATGATGACATAGAGTCTGCCTCTGTGTGTTTCATGATTGCAATTTCATTTCTTTGTTCAAGACCCGGACACTCTTCCAGCTCACAATAGACTGTGTGTTTAGTTTCCAACATAAAATCTTCATTTATATTAAAGAGATTTTCATCCAGCAATCCAGTTGGTCTACTTTTAGGTTTCTGCCCACAAACACAATCATCAATCTGTTTCTTAAAAAATGTTGTTTGCTGTGATGATCTCACCTCCGACAAACGTTTCTTTCTTTAATCCCTGGTTATTAAAAATGTGGAGAGGAAACTCAAGAGACATGAGGCAATGGGCTGAGGGAATCAGGCAACACAATTCAGTAGAAAGGCAACTTGAGTGAGAAACTGGTACTTGGCTTTAAGTGGGTCCCTGTTCCCAACCTACCTTGGACAGGTCACCTTGTCTCTCTCAGCCATTGCCTGATCTATGGAAGAGATCAGACTTGATGATTTACTGGTGTCTTTCAGCCTTAATTCTCTGCACATCTGTGTAATAGGCTCATGACAAGATCAAGATTGGAGCAACCATGCTTCATCTAAGCCCCTGGGCCCCAGAACATGGCGCATGCACCATTCGACAAGACTAACCTGTCCACCCATCCGGTGAACACGTAATTTAGCTTTGTCATCATGTTAGAGCAAATTATCTGACTTCAGCCAATTTCCAAACACTATGTTTTACTCCATTTCCTTCAACCAGGTTAAGCTTTTCCCAAAGAGCCCATTTGTTGCCTTCTAAGAACTTTGTTTACTTGTTGACTCCTGTAGCTTCCCTTATTCAATTTCTTCCACCAGGAAAGCTCTGCTGCTCCTCTCTTACCTGTTCATATCCTCCCCATCCCTGAAAATCCAGGGTAAGACCACCTGCTCTAAGGCTTTCCTGGTGTTCAGCTTGCCCCCCTCCATCAGGACACTTCCTACCTTTGTCCACAGAGTGCTTACAGCTCATTGTTTATACCTTTGAGCAACAGTGAACACGTCCCACCTGTGTCACAGTTATTTGGGGATTTTTATCCCTCCTGCTGTTGCACACGCTCCTTCCCTTCAGGAGAAGAGGTTCTGTGCAGCTGAGCACAGGTGGGTTTTGCAGCGAGACGAGCTATAATCAAACCCAGCACTGCCCCCTGGTCCTTCGGAAACCCCTTCATCTCTATGATCATTACACTCCTTACAGGAGAAGTAACACCACTGGGATGTTAGAAAGACAAAGTGAAATCCTCCAGAGGAAGCCACTGAGTATTAGACTGTGTTCAGACATGGAGCTGTTGAAGGTCCTTCCTTCTACTTCACTTCCCATACCATTGGAATCCCTTCGTAGGCCTCGCAAAGCTGGACACAGTCTGGTTCCTGCTATTTCTCATGAAGAATGTATCCGTAGTTCCTCTTTTTATTGTTGAGTATGATTCCACTGTATGGATATGCCACAGTTTTTTTATGGACATTTAGGTTCTTTCCAGTTTTTAACTATTGCAAGTGAAAGATGCAATGGACAGTCATGTACAAGTATTATGCAGATATATAATTTTGTTTCTTTTGGCTAAATCTGTACTAGTGGAATGGCTTGGGTAATATAAGAGTACAAGTTTAACTTTTTAAGAAACCACCAAACAAACAATTTCCAGAGGGGCTGTATCATACTGCATCCCCCTCAGCAGTGTGTGAGTGTTCCAGTTGCTCCATATTCTTGTCAAAAGTTGGGCTAATCAATTTTTTAATTTTAGAAACTTTGGAAGGTGTATCGTGACATCTCATAGAGGGTTTTTTATGTCCCTTTTATTCTCTGTTTTTGTTATTTATGCTACTACAGGTGTCCCCATTTCCCCCTTTTTCCCCACCTCCCCCCACCCACCTTCGCCCACCCCTTCCTTCCGGCCGTCACCACACTGTCGTCTGTGTCTGTGGGTCATGCATTTATGTTCTTTGGCTGGTCCCTTCACCTTCATCCAGCCCTCCCTTCACAGCAGCTTTCATTTGCATTTCTCTAGAGACCCGTGATGATGATATCTTCATATATGTTTATGGTCTCCTCATATGTCTACTGAAATACTTTACCTGCTTTCTAAAAGTTGGATTGTTTGTTTTCATATGATTGAGTATTAGGAGTTCTTTGCATATTTAAGATGCAAGTTATATCTCAGACATATGAAGCCTGTCCATAAAAAGTCCAACATTGTTTATATAATGAGAACCGTTTGAGTAACACTGATGTAACTTGGCAGCCAAGGAGAGTGGACTGGAATGCGCATGTGTGAACAATGATGACTTCACTGTACTAGTCAGTGGGGGCAGTAGATACTATTGAGTGAGCATGTGTACTGTGTGGCCGTCCCATTCAAAATGACTGAACAAGTAGAGGAACGAATCTACATGAAATTTTGCACTAGCCTGAACATTCCTCCACGGAAACTACTTGGAGGATTCAGAAGGCCACAGCTGTGGGCAACTGGTGACTGGCAGCTTCATCACAACAATGCGCCCCCCTCATGCATCACGTCTCATGCAGAGTTGTTTGTCAAAACATCAAATCACCCAAGTGACCCAGCCCACCTACACCTCAGATTTGGTGCCCTGTGACTTCAGGCTTTTCCCAAAACTAAAATCACCTTTGAAAGGGAAGCGATTTCAGACCATTAATGAGATTCAGGAAAATACAACGGGGCAGCTGATGCTGACTGGGGGAACTGTGTGAGGTCCCAAGGTGCCTACTATGAAGGGGACTAAGGTGTCATTGTCCTATGTACAATGTTTCTTGTATCTTCTTCCAATAAATGTCTCTATTTTTCATATTACATGGCTGGATATCTTCCAGACAGACCTCGTATGCTTTGTAAATATTTTCTCCCAGCCGGTGGCTCCTCTTATTCCTTTAAAAGTATCTTTCAAAGAGCAGATTTGACTTTTGGTTATTTTGGCTTATCACAATGTTTTTTAAAGAATTATACTTTAACACTACTTAAGAAAGTTTATTCTAGCATACCTTTCAGAAGTATTATAAATTTTTTGTTTTAGATATTGTAATGCATTGGGTGCAGAATAAAACATTTAGAATAGTATTCTTCCATGGCTGCTATGCTATTTTGGGGGGAGGTTGTATAGAATTGTAGGTATAGAGATTTATTTGCTTGTGTTTTCAGTCCTTTAAAGACATTTTTCAACTGCCTTCGCACATACACTGTTTGCAATGAGAAATCTGCTGTTACTTTTAACTTTGTTCCTTTAGATGCAATGTGTCTTTTTTCTCTGTCTGCTTTTAAATTATTTCACTTTATCACTGGTTTTAAGAAATTTCATTATGTGCCTTGGTATTGTTTTCTCCATGATTCTTGTGTTTGGGTTTCATTACATTTATTGGCATACTGGGTTTATAGTTTTCATCAAAATAGGAAATTCAGGGCTATTATTCTCCCTCCCTCCCTCTCTCTCTTTCACACACACACGCACACAATTTTTCTCTTTACGTTTCATTTTTATAACGAGTTATTGTGTGTCTTCAGTTGAACTCCCTTTTTACATGTAATATTTAATTTGCTCTTATTCCTATTCATTGAATTTTCACCTTTGGCATTTTATTTTCATCTCTAAGATTTGACTTGGGTGTTTTATTTATCTTCCACATGTCTCCTTTACTTTTTAAACATAAGGAAACAGAACAGCTGTTTCAATGTTCTTATTTGCCAATTCTAATAGCAGTGCCCACTCGGAGTCGGTTTCAGTTGAATGCTCATCTTCACATTGTAAGCCACGCTCCCCTGCATGCCAGTGCTTTTTTGTTAGGGTGGCAGGCTCTGAGGTTTTACCTTGGTAGGCACAGCATATTTTTTATTCCTATGAACATTCTTGAGCCTTTTCCTGCAGGCAGTTAAGAGTTACTTGAAAACGGTTTAATGCATTAGGTCTGGTGTCGTTGAGAACCAGAGCAGTGTTCAGTGTAGAGTAATTAGCCCTCGTGATGGACGCAGACCTCTCTGTGTTGTCGGTACCACGCCCTGTGTGTCTGGAGGTGTTCCAGCATGGCTGGGAGGAACAGTCATGATTCCCAAAACCGTGTGGGTCCTGGGCTCTAGTTCTTTGGGGTGATTCTCTCCCTGGCCTCTGGGAGTTTCCTCACATGCCTGTGCTGGTCATTACTTAGCTGTATATTTCTGACGAAACTCTGCAAATCTCCCAAGTGGTCTCTCCGAGCAGTTCCGCCTCTCCCATATTTTGTCTTGCAAATTCTTAGTTCTTTGGTCACCCTGGGCTCTCAGTTCTGTCTCCTCAACTCATGGAGTCCACCCAACTCTAGCTGACTCCCCACTTCCCACACCAGGTCCTGGACATTTCCTCAAGGAAGTAAGCCGGGATTACCTCTCTTTTGAGGTTACCTGTCTTTGGGGGAACCATTCTCCTTTGTTGCTTATTTTTCAATATCTTGCAAAGAGTTTTGTCATAATTTCATTTTTTTCCTGTTTCAAGTAGGACCAGCTTCTTTCCATTTAGAACCATACTCATTAAGTTGCTGTTTATTTCTCTCTGTGCACATACCAATCTAATCCATACCTTAAGCCCTTTAAATTTGCTGATCTTTTCTCCCCTGCTTGCAATACTTTAGTCGAGATCGCTACAAGTTGATGACTCCTCATTATTCACATATTGGCTCTAATGCCAACTCCTTTAGAACAACTTTGGCCACGCCAACAAGGTAGAACACCCCTGCGCTAAGTTCTCTCCCTACGGTGCCATGCTTTGCTTTCTAACACCTACATCTATCCAATGGACTTGATTGCACTGAATGGAAATGGGAGGAAGGACTGTGCCAGATACTCAATGAATAACTAAAGGTAGGTTGAGAATATGTACCTGTAGAGGATTAGACAATTTGGAAGTCACTTAAAAGGAAAGGTTTATCTGACATACCAGAAGGCCCCGAAACAGGACCGTTCTAAGATCAGCTACGGCAGTGGCTCTGTGACATCATCAAGAATCCCGTTTCTTGCTCCCTTTCTGTTTGTTATCTGTGACACACTGGATTGTCATCTCAGCCCTGCTCCCCTCATTTTCCTGAGATGCCTGCCCCAATTCCCAGTAGCATGTGAAAATAGATTTCGGAGATGATAAAGTTATGACACTCCCCTCTATCCTTTTCTAAAGGTAGAGACAACCTTTCCAGAGTCTTTCAGCAGAGTCTCCTCACAACCCAGTAGCCAGATGTGGGTACCATTCCCAAGGCCATTGGTGGCAATGGGAATGGGAATTCCCGATATTGGCTTAAACTAATCAAGATAGACTTTTATCCCAGATGACTCATCCTCAAGCCTGGGTTTTTCAGAGGGTTCTTTTCCCATGGTTCCCAAGCCTTGAGTTGTCTGCAGTTGTCGAGAACGGAGTTCCGTCAGAAAGGAGGAAGGGAAGAACATGCTTAGTTAGGTGGGCTGCCACAGGTGGCTTTACTAGAATGAGACTCTATAATTCAAATGTTCAAATACACTTACTTCAGTGCATCTAGGTAATGTCTCAACTGATTTAAATATTTCCCAGCGTGTGAGGAAAGCTTCCTGGAGTTAGCTGAGTTAAGCCAAGGTTTTAGCTCGTTTTCCCCGCCTTTCGCTTAGCACGGCACCCCCAGCCCTAGGCCTTCCTTGCCGGGCTCTTGCCCACCACTGAAAACACTGTCCACTGAAAATACTGTTTCTGCTAACTTCTTCCAAGCTGGTTGTGGGGTTTCTGATGGAGACACATATTTCATTGTTTCTATTTAAAAATGGAAGTTTAATCATACTACATTTCTTGTCACGATACACCCATCCAAAAGTATTTACAGCCAGTTCTGTTAACAGTGTATCCACAAATCTTACCAAATGTTTTCATCAAAGAGATGGTGCTTAATTTATCTTGCACTCAACCTTGTGCTCACAATTCAAATTATGCGATTTTACTGCACGGATGAAACCTAGAGCTCACCTTTTTATCCTTGGTGTTGAAGGGGTGGAAACTGAATCTGAGGACATTGATTTCAGCAGGGTCATTTGCGGTGGTGTGGTGGAGGTCACTCACACGAGGCTATGAGAGCCAGTCGTGGGTACCTGCTCCTAACTGCACCCCCAGTGATGCCAACTGGATAGCTTGAGTTTGGTTGTCATGGAAGTTTTTACACAGTGGAAACTGGCAAAATGCCACAAATTAGGGGTTTTTCTTTTCTGAAATGTTTTTAAACATGTACCAGCACACTACATAAATAGAAAGATACAAAGCAAGACCTAGAATTGGAAGAATACTAGTACAAACCAACACGATTAATACCTATTTTTATTGTCATTATTAACATTTTCGGACTCAGGGCCTAGTCTTTTTTCCACTAAATTGTGATGGCTTCCTTAATTCACTTGTAGCTATCCTTCCCCCTCATTCGATGGATTCATTTGTCTCTGAATAAAATTGGGTCAGATACTCTTTTAACAAGGGTTTTGGTGGTAGATAAGAGAAAGAATCTAATGTAAGCAGAAAAGAAATTATTACAAAGATTGGTCCTCTCTGAAAGGATCAAGGGAGAACGGAGAACAAGACTTGAAGAATGGGCAGGAACCAAGGGGACCGGGCAGCAGAAACCGGAGTCAAGGTCATGCCTGAGCCAAGGTCATGCCCTGTAACATTGCCACTGGTGCTGCTAGCTCAACTGCTAGGGAGCATTGTTTATTTTATGAACCACAGAAAATAAAGTTTGCATAGTCTATGTCTCTCTGCACTAATAGCCGAATATTTCAACTCTGGCAAAGCCACCCGCCAGGCTGAGCCTGAGCTGCTGGTGGTGTGCTCCAGGAATCTTGCTTTGGCTCAGCCTCCACTGTAAGAGGCGGAACAGCACCTCCCACAAACACAATTTCTGGTGGCAAACTCACTGGTTGCTCAGTGGCAAAAATGAGAAAAAGAAAAAGAAAAAGGTCCCTGCCGTCATCAACGATAAAAACCAGAAAGAAGACACAGCATGCTTACTATTGGACGATGTGAGGACGGGAGGGAGCACATGACAGGCATAGACCAAGGCAAATGATGCCCGTAGTTGCCAGAAGCTTCTCAAGATGCCATGGCCTTGGCAAATTTATTGTGTGTGGTTGTAGCGATAGTCGTAAAGAGGCAGCAGATCCAGAAAGTGAAATTTCTCAAATTTCTCATGTGGGGAGAGAAATTGCTCAGCTAGAGGATTAAGGTGGGCTCCGGAGTGGTGATAAATGGCTTAGTGATCTGGTAAGAACCTGGAAGGGGGGAAATTGAAAATCAGAGACAAAGAGTTTGAGGAGACACATGTCCGGGGACACATGGATGTGGGAACAGAGGGTATGGACGCTTGCGTTTCATGCTAATGCCCACCAGCACAAAGCCGCATCACAGCCGCTGAATAACCAGGTATAAGTGGGAGGACTCGGCCAGTCCCTGTGTCCTCGGCCACCCCACGCTTAGACAAAGGGCCTGCAATGGCATAACCATGGTGGCAGGGATACAGGTTGTGCACTGAGCCTTGTAGGATGAATTGTTTCCAAACTTAATGCAGCCTCTTCTGCGGTTGTACAGACAGATGCTTGGCAGTTCAGATGGACTCCAAATCCTCAGTGTGGTTCTTTCCCTGGGCTCCAGCCTGCCACTGGGTAACTTGGTTATGCTTGGCAGGGCTGAAATGTGTCTTTACTGAAACAGTAAATAGCTATAAATTTGCCTTCCGCAACCCCAGTACCTCTTCCAGAAGCAATTTTCAAGAGAGTAGAGTGTACCTGACTCATAAACATGGGATCTTGCATCACATTGGCTCAGACCAGGGAATTCATTTTATTGAAAAGAAAATGCAACCGTAGATACACATCAAAGGGACCCATTGGTCCCACCACAGCCTTCATCCTCTAGAAGAAACAGCCTGAGAGAATGTTGGGAAGATCTCTGGAAGGCTAAGCTGAAGCACCACCCAAGGACAATGCACTGGCGTGTTCTCCTTCAGGACATGTACCTGCTTGGAGGCAGTGATGGACGTATGGTAATTTGTTCTCAATGAACGGGATTCACAATTTCAGGAATCTACGTGGTGAGAGTAGGACTGGCCCCTCTCATGACTCCCAGTGACCCACTTACCAACACTGTGCTTCCTGTCACACCCTAGGACCACAGTAAGCATGTGCCCAAGCATGCAGCTATGACGCCCCTGCTCACTTTGGACTCTTCATTCCAGTGGACAATCACAACCAAGGACTGTCATGCTGGTGAAGGCAACTGGCCCGATCTCCCCGGGGAAGTAAGGTGGCTGCTTGGTAATGGAATCAGGGGCTTCCCTCAGGATGCAGAGTCCTACTTCAGTGCTTCTGTGCCTGTGATACAGAGCCAGTCAGTTGCAGGAAACTTGCCCAGTGAGGTCTGACGGGGACGATGGTCTGGATCACTCCAACGTGCATGTTCCTTAGTGCTTCTGCAGGGCTTCCAGCTGAGGGCAAAGAAAATGTGAACTGGACGATGGACACGGGAGATGACAAACCTCAGTCACAGCCTCGGGAGTACCTGCAATGGCATGGTACCCTAGCTTGTCTCACTGACCCTCGTGGCCTTTTAAAGGGGTAACTACTTAGAGTTTCTGTCTGGCCACCACCTTGAAGAGTTTCTGTCAGGGGCAGAATGGCATTCAGATGGGCACGATCGGAGCTGAGCCTGCAAGAGGTAGTAGACAGCGCCAGCGCTCTGGGTCCCGATTCTTCTCCTTTCGTGCGGCCCTGGGGGACAACCCTGTGCATGCTGACCGTGGGCGACCTCAAGCGGGAGTTTCGGCATCTCTTTCCTGCTTTTTCGGATGCCACCTCAGCCCACGTGCTGGGAAGACTGAAAGTGCCTGAAGATGTTGCTTCCGTGGGATCTCTCAACCAGGAGGGCATGGAGTTGAGAGACAGATGTTGCAGACTCCCATCCTCATGCCAAGAGGACCCCACGTGGCCCACGCTGCAACCGAAGCCCAGTTCTGATTCTGGCAACCAGTTCACCACTCACACTCCATTTATTTTTTTCTCTTTCACTGTCTCACGGCCGGCCCTCCTGTACTCCTAAATCCTGGAATCACTTCCCAAGGATACAATCTACAACCAAACCTCTGCCTCTGGTTGTTTTGAAGGGAACCCAAATAAGTGAGTGGGGGTGGGGGCTGAAACAGGCATCCCACTGCTGCTGGGTGGGCACAAAGCACGATCACCTCCGGACCACGGGGTCCGCAGCCTCGGATTCACGGACCCACATTCAGCGTCTCCTTCCGCAGTCAGGTACGCCCTCTGTGTCGACAGGACTTTTAAGTAGTGCAATTTATGTAAATCTCTTAACCCGCTTCCTGGTGCGAGATAAACAGTGCGAGCTGTTGTCCCTAGTGTTTGTCATCGTTATCATCATGATTAGTATTCCCCTTATATACCGACTGTTAATTTTGTGCGGCTTAAAAATTACTGCTTCCTGCGCTTGTTTTGGCTTAGTTTACTTCTCTCTTCTTTCAAAGATCTTTTGATAACAACTCGCACTTGGCATCAGCCTAAAATACCTAACTTGAAGGCTTATTTTGAGGTTCGCGTACACGAATGACTAAAAGAGGGTTTAACATGTGCTACAGCCCCAATAATGCTTATTGTCCCTCCGTTGCTACTATTATCATCACCATTACCAATAATATGATCACAATGATCACCACTGTTGTTATGGAATCTAAAGTCATAAGCAAGGACAGAGACTCCACTTTGCTTTAAATTATGACCCCATCAATTTTGAGGGTTTTGTTTTCATTGACTTTCGTCGCTCAATAATCCACTTTCCCCAATACGACAAACCTGACCGAACAGATGAATAGAAGATGCCATTCCCAGCGCGAGCGTTCTTCCACAAAAGTCACCGACAAGGCACGCTTTCCAGGGTTTATTGGATCTGCAAGCGGGACGCCTCTGTAAGCTAATGCAACGTGCAGAAGAACGTCATCGACTGAATGCCAACTCGGTGCCATGCGCTCTGGGGGCATTAGCTCATCACTGCCCAGAACATCCCCCTGACGTGACGTCATGCACAGGTGAGGCACTAAAGCCCAGGGACATGGAGTCATCCACACAAGGTCACGTGTTTTCTACATTACAGAGATAATGTCTCCCTCCTTTTAAGTTAACACGTGATATTTATTATATGTTTGATTCCTACTAAAGGGGCCGCACGCAAGCCTCGGGACAAGAAAGACATTCGTACGTGGAGCTCTGATCGAGAACAGGAGTGTTGAAGGTGACATTCAGACCCGGAGGCACGTCAGGATTTCGCCGGACGCCCTCGTTAGCTGCTGCTCTCACTGTGTCTTTCAGAACAGCCTATTTTGGTCCCAAAGCCATCAGCAAACTTAAAATAACTGAACCATGTAACAAGAGCTTATAAAAAATACTTTAAAACAAGAAAGAAACGCCGTCAGAGACAGATGCCCTCCCTGTGATTGTAGAAAGTACAAAACTCCCATCTCCAAAGGGGGAATCCCACAAGGGTCCCTCAGCACCGGGGGCTGGTGGTGGTGGTAGAGGGGGCAGGGGGACGGGCCAGTTTCTCTTTCTGCTTCTGCCTTTCTCTTTGGTGGTGACTCATCTTGTAGAGTGAGTCAAATAAACTCACCAAGGGTTTATTTTTACTGTTTGTGTCTGGCTTGGCTATGGTAGTTCCTTTGCACTCAGATGCACACATTAATAAAAAGCCAATTTTAAGCTCCATTTTGGGAAAGAAAAAAAAAAGTGTGCCATCTTGCAACATGTATGGATTTGGGAGTCGCAAACTTGCACTGAATTCTTCTCTGCACCTATAATATAGTGACATTAAGCCCAACCCCTGACCTCTTTAAGCCTTAACTTTGGCCAAGGTTAAAGGGGATGAAATGCATTTTGCAGGATTATCATGAGAATTTAATAAAAAGAAAGCGCCGCAGTGGTGTCCCAGATGCTCGGTGTGATATTAAATGAATATTGATTTCCCTCATTACTCCCTGTCTTCTCTCATTTTGACCATAACTCGATGACACTTACTTTGGAAAATATAATGGATTTGAAAGCAGAAAACTTGAGCCACCACCCAGGCTCTGGCTCCTCTTGGTCAGGTTTTATTGGCAGGGTGCGGCGGTGGGACGCACTTGAGAGAGCGGCGGTAGCCGCCCTGCCCTCCCGGCGCCCCGGGCCCCTAGCTCGCCAGCAATGTCTCAGTTGCCTGGGGAGGAAGGACTCGCGGGCCAGCTGGCACGGCAGCAAATAGCTCGGGCTCTGCCCTCCAAACCCTCTCAGGCACTAAAGGACCCAAGGTCCTTTGGCTCTTGGGCAAGAAGAAGTTGACCTTGCTGAATTTCAGGTGCTCATTTATAACATGGGGTTCATAATAGTATCTACATGAGAAGACAGTAATAAACACTAAGCGACATATAATTAATAGAGCACAGTCTAATAACGTACATTATATATGCTAGTCGTTGTTATTGTCAATGTATTTTCTTTAAGGGCAATTTCCATTCTAAACGTCTATTTCCCTGTTCGCTTATGTGTTAGTAAGTGTACTAGGTGACGTGGCGTTTATTCAAGAAGTATTTCTGGAGGGAGCGCTGTGTGCCAAGCTCTACTGAGTTTAGACAGGCAGATACCATGGTTTCGGTCCTTCAGGAGCTCCCAGTGCATTCACGTACAGGGCAGACAAGCCGTCAGTTGCAAGATATTGGTAGCTCCCGAAGTGGAGGTGTCTCAGGAGTGCAGTGGGAAGACCTGACCTCAGAGGAAACTAAGAAGGACCACGAGCCTCCATTTCTCACTCATGCCCAGTTACCACCCAGAGCAGTGTTTTAGGAGCTGCTGCTGATGAGCTCCAGTGTCAGGGCTCTGGCGCTGCAAATGGTACCGATTTATATTTTATGGCAGCTTCCAATAAGCCAATGGGCCCATTAAACTCACAGCCTTGGTTTCCGTTGGTTCAGCAAAACCCCTGCTCTGTTTGATCTGCTTGGGGACTCTTCTGTGGCCCCTTCTCCCTGGAAGGAGGACCAGGTCTGCAGGTGGGATGGAGCAATTCTCAGCCATCAGTTATCATTTGGAAGGATTCAGGAGGAAGAACCAAATCATGAGCAGAGAGACTTCCTCTAAGAAAATTTAGAAAAGGTAGGCAGCGAGGTGTTTTCAAAAGGTGAAACAATCAGAGGGGAGTTCTATAGTGTTTTTAATCTTGCGTGAGGGCACATCGTCTTCCCTGCTGCCAACCGTAGAACAAAAAGCACTCGGCGGAGAGTCGATGGAGCCTTAGCTTCGTCTCTAATTAGTGACGGGCTCTTGAGCAAGTCAGAGCTACTCTGAGTCTCAGTCTCCTCATTTGTAAAAAAAGAGATAATGCTGAGATAATGAATGCTGAGAAAGAACTCCGCAGAGCCACTGACCAATAAAGGACATTTAGTAAATAGTATCTGTTAATGATAATGATGATGAAGCTGATGACAAGTAAAGCTTTTTTCTTTAATCTGTGCTGCTCATTTTAAATGAAACCTGTCAAGAATCCTCATTGCGAGCTGCACTGGTGTGTGATTATAAATTGGGTGAAGAGATTGAGAATCTAGAAGAAATAGATGAGATAATGGCCCGAGAGGAAACCAGAGAGTGAGTCTTTAATACTTTCATTAGGAGAAGTAACTGAAGCATGTAAATGTCCCCATGGACCTCAAAAGGACCATGTGGAATTGAGAAGAATTACAGAAAACTGTGGGACTCTGAAAACTAACTTGTGTCGCCCTGGCTGGTGTGGCTCTGTGCATTGAGTGCTGGCCTATGAATCAAAGGGTCGCTGGTTCGATTCCCTCAGAGCACATGCCTGGATTGTGGGCCAGGTCCCCAGAGTGGGGTGTGCAAGAGGCAACTGATGGATGTATCTCTTGCACATCGATGTTTCTCTCCCTCCCTCCTTCCCTTTCTCTCTCTAAAAATAAATAAATAAAACCTTTTTTTTAAAAACTCACTTTTGTCCACCGAGAGCTTGTGAGAAGATTCCGTCCACCCTGGCCTTAGGCAGGTGAGTCTTAGGGTAGCACAGTCGGCCACAGACCACTCCTGGCGGACTTCCGTTGAATTAGTGGAGGGGAATCTGGGACAGTACCTCTTATCTGGTATAATATAAAACTTTCACAGATGTACCTGTCAATATGCATCCCTGTGCAAGACTAAGTGGGGTTAAAATTGAGTATAATCCTATCAGGATGAGGCCTGCCAGGTAAAATATGTTGCTGAGCTCGCTAAACAGTAAGAGATGCATGAAGTACAATGTGCTTTGGGTAAGAGGTGAAATGCAAAGTGTGATGAATAGCTGATACTGCAAAGTGCCAGAATTCCACCTAGAGAGTATTTGAGAGCCGAGTGAGGCAGCGCAAGGTGTCTCTCCAACAGCAACCTGGAGTCGAAGGGTGATTCAGTGAACTGAGCAAGTGTCAGGTACCCACCACCAGAGACATTTTTTAACTTCTTAAATTTCTTTAAATTATAGTTGACATTCAATATTACTTTGTGTTAGTTTCAGTTGTACAGCATAGTGGTTAGACAATTATATATTTTACAAGTGATTCCACCAATACTTCCAGTACCCATCTGGCACCAAACATAGCTATTACGACATTATTGACTATTTTCCCTATGTGGCACTTTGCATCCCTGCGACTGTGTTGTAACTACCTACCTGTACTTCTCAATCCCCTCATCCTTCTTCTCCAAGTTCCAGAACCCCCCTCCCCTCTGGCAACCATCAGTCTATTCTCCATATCTATGAGTCCTCTATTTTGTTTGTTTGTTTTTATATCATTCTTTAGGTTGAGATGGTTCTTTCATTAGTGATACATTTTGAGTATTTTAATACCTTCACATTTAGCAGCAAAAAGTCTAGCATTTGTCTCACTCCTGGCCGTATCTCACCAATGGGCTACCTATTGCTGTGCAACAAACAGCTCCAATATGTGGTGGCTTAAAACAGCACATGTTTAGGATCTCGGGGGGGTTTTTTGGTGGGGGGAGGCGGTGGACAAGAATCCCAACATAGTTAGGTCCTCTACTTCTGGGTCTCTGACAAGGCTGCAATCCAGGCATTGGCTCAGGGCATAGCCTTATCTGAAGGCTCGCCTGGGGAAGGAGCTTCCAAGCTCACTCTGGTGGCTGGTGGCTGCTGGCTGCATGCAATTCCTTACAAGCTGTTGGTCAGAGGCCTCCCTCGGGGCCTGGACACACAAGCCTCCCCTTGCATCATGTCATGACGTGGCAACCTGCTCCATGCACATGGGCAAGTGAGGGGGTAAGAGATAGTTGCAGCAGAAGAGAGAGAAGTTCTCTGTCACTTAATCATGGAAGCACCATTCCCCACTTTTGTTGAGCCTCTAAATCTGCCCTACACTCAGCTGGAGGGGAATATTCAAGGGCCTAAATACCAGCAGTTGGGGGTTACTGGGAGCCATTTTAGTAGGATATCTCCCACAGTTCCTATAGAAAAGGTCAAAGTGTAAAGATCTTAGACTTCTCTTTCATCGCCTACTTTCTACCTTTCTTTCTTATTCGTGATTCCAATTCTGAAATTCTTCCTGGCCCCTGTCTTCCCCCCACCCTGCCTCATTTCTTCTATGCATTTCAAAGAATTTTTTTTGGTCCTAAGAGACTTTAGTATAATAAAAGAAAGACAATGTCAATTGGAGTTCCCAAAGTGAGACCTAGTTCCATTCCAACCACTTAAACTGTGTGTGACCTAAGGGAAAACCACTTTACTTTTCAATCTTCAGTTTGTTAAACTGTTAAATAGAGCTACAAGGCAATATAATGTGGTGATTAAAGTCATGGTATCTAAAGTCAGACATTCTCAATTGGACACTAGCTCTCTGATTTCTTATCATCATTTCATTGCATAAAAATACATTACATCCTTTGCTTTTTTAATTTCATAACACTGCAAGTTAGACTCTATTTCCAACTTACACATGAACAAAATGAGACTTGGAGAAGTTAAGATCTTAGCAAAATTCTTGGCACCCAGCAAGTGCTCAATAAATTGTTACTGCTATGAATTAATATCATATCAGATATCAGAGTGAGGGAATCAATCGCTAGTGGGCAGAAGTGATAAGAAAGTATGTGTTCCCCACCTGTGCTGACTTCATACAGCAGAGGTGTCCAAAGACACCTGGTGACCCACTGCCTGGATTTTAGTGGACTACACACACAGATGATAGACCATGATGTCTGGGAAGAATGGAGGTTAAATATTTTATAAGTGGAACATGGAACATAGCTAAAAACTATCATATTCTGCTGAACCATTTAAGCAAGGAAAAACTCTTCAATTTCAAAGAACGAGTACCATACAGACTAAATATTTTAACCACATTGCAATTGAGTAAAAAACGAATAACGATATGCTAGCAATTTAAAGAGCAATACGAATAACCACGGACTCTTACGACGTGCCAGGCAGTGTTCTCGGCACCTTGTGAGCACTTACCGACGCCTTGGAATGACTCTGTTTTGCCATAAACTGAGGCCACCGCTGAGGAACTGGGAGCATCTCCCAGGGGTCTCCTGCCAGGTCCCTGCTCCACCCACTCCAGTGACTGCCACTCAGCTACCATTACCATAAATCTTTTGCATTTAGTAATTTACATGTAGTAATTAAAATACACACTCATGCAATCTTCCAAATAACCCACACATTAAATACCATGATAAAACAAAAATTAGAAACTTCTTTGAATGAAAAAGTATTCCTGTGGAATGCTTCTAAAACAGTATCAGCAGGAAATGTATAGCCTTAAGTGGTGATAGAAACATAATTTATAATATCGATTTTAATAT
Organism: Mormoops blainvillei; assembly: GCA_004026545.1. Taxonomy (NCBI): domain Eukaryota; kingdom Metazoa; phylum Chordata; class Mammalia; order Chiroptera; family Mormoopidae; genus Mormoops; species Mormoops blainvillei. The sequence continues at coordinate 102,402 of PVJD01003744.1, forward strand.
AAAAGTAAAGAAATGTGAAATTGAAATTAGCTTCCAAAATTAGCTAAAGAGATGAACACAGGAAATGAAAAATGAGGCCTGATCATTGACTGGGAAGTTCACCAATACAAATATTGCTACTCTGACGAACTGAAAACCAGGACAGCCCTCTGATCAGATGGATCAAAGAAAAGAGACAGCACAGTTTAAAACATTAGAAATGAAAAATTGAGGTTGAAAAGTTCGAGAACTACAGATGCAATGATTAAAATCACAAGCCGAGTTTATGAGTATCAGGCAGACAATTACACTAGTAAATCTGAAAATTTAGGCAAAATAGACAAATCCATAATACATGTGTATATGTGTGTGTATATATAGTACATGTGTACATGTGTACTGTATGTAGATATGTATGTGCATATAAATATATAGTATATATGTACATATATAAATTTCCAAAAGTATCTAAAGAAATAAAAGAAAGCCTCAGTGAACCCATCATTTATAAACAGAAAAAAATGATAGATGAATGGAAACGATTCTATTGTCTTAAAAATAAATCAATAGTTAATATTTCTTCAAAGAAATTGCCCAACCCTAATGGTTTTACATAATCCTAAACAAATGTTAAGAAACATGTGTAAGTATTGTATAAAATTATCTGTCATTACCAAATTAGCTTTAACCCAGCCATTCAAAATTAGTTCAACATTAATTTATTATGGTAACTCATTATATTAACAAACTAAAAGAGAGAAATATGGTCATATCAAAATATTCAGATAAAAAACATTCATATATAAGTATACTACATAGAAACTAATAAAAATGACTAATTTATAAATGTATATTATTAAATATTAGTATTAGACTGACCAACACAAACTATATTATCATATGCACTATTCTAAGCAATTTATATACATGTGTTTATTTAAACCTCATACGAATTTTTAAAATATGAATCTGATATATAAATAAATAAGAAAAATGCCCCAAACAAAAAATTTGCAAAGTTTATAAACAGAAATTTTCCAGATTAGAAAATGAGGGCAGTCAAAAACATATATTCGAAGATCCTTAATCTCATAATTCACCAGATAAACAGAAATTAAAAACACAAAAATATGTCACTTCATATTTCCTGGGTTGGCTAAATTTAGAAAGCCTTTTATCATGAAGCGCAGAAGGGAGTGCGGACCGGCAGAAAGCCTTACACAAAGGTGAGTAGGGCTGTATGTATCTTTTACAGTCACTTAGGTACACAGTTGGGCATTGACTTGCAGATTTAAACTGGTATTTATACCACAATCCACAAGCCAGGAGCTTAACTAGAGGAACCCACCCCAGAGAGCCCCTGCAACATAGACAACAGCATTTATGGCAGCACCAGCACCAATACAGACCCCGGTATCACACTGACACTGATGCTGATATCAATGCTGGCATTTAACATTCGTGGTGTAGTGGCTCTCCAAGCTTGAATGCAAGCACTATGACCTGAGGGGCTGGTTCCAACACAGTGGGGGTGGGGTCCCAGTGTCTGGTTTAGCAGGTCTTGGGTGGGCATGGAGAACTGGTATTTCGAACAAGTTTCCAGGGGATCTGGCGCTGCCCATCCAGGAACCACACTCTGAACACCTTTGATAATGAATAGCGGTCGCTCAGGCCCAGTCCTCGTTCTGAATGCTCTACACTTATTAACTCCTTAAGTTCTCTCAAGGACGTAATGAACCAGGTAACTTATTATTCCTTTTTACAGATGGCAAAACCAAGGCACAAACAGTGTGCTGGGCTGCCCACGGTCATACACACAACCAGTTGGTGATGGAGCTGGGGGACTTAGGACAACTGGCCCTGGGTACCCACGATTAACCCATTGCATTGCATACTCCGCGGATGGAGGTCTGCTGAAAGTATGTCAAGTGGAGAGCATGTCAAACAAAGCCTTGGCAGCAGGCTTGGGAATTAGAGGCAAGTTCGAGTGACTCTGATCTTGGGCACACAGGGGCAGGGGTCAAGCCTGACAGCATCAGGAGGAGGTGACGTGGGCTTTCCAGGTGACACTGTACATTTTCCTGAGAATTACAGGAGCCCCAGGAGGGCCCTGGCAGGGAGGGACAGGGTTAGATTTGTGTTTTGAAATATGGGAGTTGAAGAATGGCTTGAAGGGAGAGTGGCTGGAAGGAGAGAGAAGAATTTGGAAGCTATTTGCCATGGTTCTGATGACAAGCGATGGCAGCTTGGACCACATAGGTGGGAACAGAGCAGGACCACCAGGAGTGAGAGATGCTCAGGCGCAGGCCCAGCAGGTGGTTGACTAGGGTTGGGGCGAAAGAAATGGTCAAGGCTCTCTCACAGCCTCCTGACTTTGTTGGCTTGGTGACGGTGATGCCACGCTCTGGGGGACGATGAGGGAAACATGCTTTGCTTAGTGCTGAGTATGAAGTCCCTGCTGGAAGACTTGGCAACTTTTCCTCTTAAAACCAAGAACAGTTTGCAACAGCTTCCAGCTCACGGAGTCCCCTTCTCACCCCTATACACACACCCAGTGTGCGTTCCTCTGCAGTCTGTAACGTTTGTCCTCTCTGAGGCTCAGCACAATCCTACTGTCACAACAGTGTTCAGAGAAGTGCATCATGGGGGTGGCATCCGAGTCCATCTTACAGGTACTGAAGTCACTTTCGAGTGGGACGCGGACGGACACATACAGAACCCCTGAGGTCGCTCAGCTTACATCCTAAAGGGAAACGATCAGGAAAGAAAGACAGAAAGTGCTAGGAAACCCCTGCTCAGCCACAAGTCCCAGAAAAAAAAAACTGAAGTTAGAGCAGCAGGATGGGCGGTGGATTGAAATGATCTGCTAGGGAGGCCCCCTTCTGGAAGCTACCGTCCTCATCAGCAGAGATGAGCCTTATTAGTGTCTGCGTTCCCCAGACCCGCAACAGTGCCTGGCATGTCACCCGCCTTCAGTGAAGGTTTGCTGAACAAAGCCGAGGTGCACATTCAGCACTTTTCATGGACGCGAATTGCTGAATCTGAGAAGCCCTCTGAGCTGGCGGCGGGGACGGCTCATAGGGTCTTATCGTAAAGAGCTGGATGAGTTCGGGCTTCTTCCCTGCTCATTAACAAAATTGCCAGGACTTATTTAGCTTCTCAAGCTAAAACAAAGAAGTCTCTGTAATCTACAACACACAACCCCCTGCTCTGGAAACCAGGAAGGTTCCTCTTTAACATATTAACCAAATCACCTACAACATCACCAAAATATCACTGCAGTTTGCCTTGGAACTGAATAATTTATTCATGTATTTGCTGACAATGTGCATTTCTGACATCCCATTATTTTCAATCCTGCATCGTTCCCGGTGCAGGGTAGGCACCGGAGAAAGCTGCCTGAATTTGCACTCCGTAAAATTACCAGGGAGGCTTTCCCAGGGGTGTCTGGCAGCAATTAAACTGTGAAGAGTGGTAACAACTTATTTTTTTAACCTTCACTCAAAAGGGCAAGAGATGTTCTTATCATTCCACTGGTGGGCTTCCCTAATGGAGGCAGAGGGTCCCTTCTGTGTGTCAAAACTGAAGAGATGTCTGGTGATGTCAAAACTCACAAGCTCCCTCCTTGCCCTGACCCCACATAGGCTGAGCCAGCTCATTCTGCCACACCCCGCACCCTGGTGATAATGCCATCACCTGGCAGAGGAGGAAGCAGAGGTGGAGATGGGGCTCAGCGTGGGAGGGGAAGGACTTGCGTTGTGAGAATACTGCTTCATGGTCGCTGGTTGTCACCTTTGTGATCTCATTTGACCTTTCCCGGGAGTGTGAGGTAGTTTCCCGCTTACGGTTCGGTGACTTTTATTTTTCAGTGGCTGGAGGGAGTGTACAGAAAGAGGGATTTGTCATTTATTAAACAACTGTTACCTTTCCTGCACTTACTTTTAAAAATTAGGTTTATTCCCCACACAGGCCCTGGAGGGGAAATAACATTATAGCATTTGCTCCTCGAGTTTGAGGATGAGGAAATAGAAGCTCAAAATGTTCAGTCCGCTCAGGGGCCGGGGCAAGTCACAAAACCACTACGTGGCTGAGATGTGGCTTTGACCCTGTGTTTGACTCGAGGCCCTGCCCTCTTCGGGGTGGGAAAGAATGGGCCCGGGGATGGAGAGCCAGCCACTTCCTGCGACTTTCTAGCCTATGCTCAGGTGGCGCTGTGTCCCGGCAGCATCGTCGGGGGGGCCCCTCTATGCATAGAGCCGCATTCACCCACATGTTCTTTTGTGTTTTACCAAAGAGGCCATTCAGAAAATGGGGCGTTTTGTTTATTATTGAGCTGTTGAGGATGTTGTTCATTAAGTCCGGGTCCCCATCAATAGGGCGCGTGAGAGGAATTCCTTTCGCTAGGACAAGGCATTGTCTTTCAGGGGCCTTTACCCCTGAGACAGTCAGAACCCAATCTGCAGCACACGCATGGAACTTGAAACGTCACAACTGATTGCTCGGTTTGGGGGAACTGAGCATTTTGGGCTGGAATCTACAACTCAGCCATTTTTCTACCATTGTTTTTTCTTCCCTACAGTTTCCTCATTAACAATATTCTCGTGCGTGCGCTAGACACAATTCTAGAAGCTACCTCCATATCCTGTCGGCATTTGACTGGGTTAGATACATAAACACACAACGTTTTCCCATGAAACAAGTCACCCTGAGGAGAGAAACGGGGCGTGGGGGTGACATTTCCTAGGATACCTCCCGGAGAGGTAACTTAGAAGACGGCAATGACAACAATAAACACAACTCGATTTTAAAATGGAGACAGCCTATGTCCTTACAACATGTCCGCCGTACTAAATGCTTTCTCTGCATGTAATTCTCACAATTACTTGGATGTAGAGACCACCACCCCTTTGAACAGGTAAAGAAACGGCACTAGCAAGATCTGAGCATCCCCAAGGTCACCCCCTGGGGAGGGGTACAGCTGGAGTCCCACTCCAGGCCTGTCTCTGCTCCAGACCGCATGCTCTCTGTGCTGTGGGAAGCTGCCTCTGTAGACGGGGTAGTTCCAGCTCCTGAAAGAAGCTAAGCGAGAGGGTGAGGATGGGTGAGGGCGGGGAGAACAGGGAGTTCACTGCCACGGGAGCAGTTCCATTCAGCTCCTCGTTTTCAATTCTGTTGCTTCCAGCCTCCTGAGATGGGTGGCCTGACCCGATAATATGCACTGGAACTCAACTCTGCAGTATTGTTAATTAAAAAAGGAGGGGGATTTATGAGTTTTGCATGGCCTAGATTCACAGCCGCAACATGGAGGTCTCCCCAGGGAAGCAGCCTCCAAGCGGTGTCTTTACTGTGGGGTCCGCCCCCTTGTAAGTGCGTTGGCCTCACAGAGGAACGAATAAGGCCTGGCTGATGTGACATCAAAGGCAATTGTCACCAGCACCCAGGAGAGATGGGAAAATTGGTGACAGTGTAGAATTTAGCTCAAGTGGGGCTTCCCAAGGGGGAGTCACTGCCCTCCCTGCCAGGTGGCGGCAGATCACTTCACCTTTCTCTATGCAACTTGAAGTACGTCTCCCAAACTACCATGTGTCTATCGCCAGAAACTTGGGTGCACAGAGAAGCAAAAATACAGGGAAATTCACATTATCTCATCCTCCCAGATGACTACTTTCTTCAGATCATATCCTTCCAGACCCCGTGTAAATGAAACTACAAGAAGCTTCTACTGTACCTACTATTTTAAGAAAAGCTATTTTTCTATTAAAAATATATTTTAAGCATCTATTCATGCCATTAACTTTTGCACTGCAGCAGAGGTTAGAGATTGGTGGCTCAGGTGACACCCCCAACCCCTTGCTTTCTGCGTAGCAGCTAAACGAGTTAAGGAATGGACAGTAGGTTGTAGGGTTGGACCAATGTGAAAAGCTGACCATTTGTTATTTTATATTATTCCTAGCTGGCACTCCCATGTGACTGCCTGGCTGCCGTGAACATCTGAGTGTGAGGTCCCTGCTCAACTTGAATGCGGTATGAGTTTCCTATAGCTGCCATAAAAAAATGACGGCCAATGGTGGCTTGAGCCAAGATGCGTTTATTATCTCCAGCCTTGCGAGTCAGATGTCTGATATGGGTCTCCCTGGCCCAAAGTCAAGGTGCCAGCGAGGCTGCGGTCCTTCCAGAGGCTTTAAGGAAGAGTCTGTTCCCTTGCCTCTTCCAGCTCGCAGAGGCCACTGTGTTCCTTGGCTCAAGACCTCTTCCTCTACCTGCAAGGTCATCATGTCTCATCCCTCTGGCCCTGCATCCACCAGCATCCACCTGTAACACAGGATGATATCAACATACCAAGGTCCTTAATCACAACTGTAAAGTCCCAGGTTCTGGGGGTCAGGACAGGGACAGCTTTGCAGTGCTTCACCCCTCCTTTCCCCACCCCCATACGCCATCCGAGAGCTGGAGGGCACGCCTCCACTTACACATTTCCCTACTGATGTGCATTTAGGCTGCTGCCAACATTTTTGCTTTATCAACAGTTCTTCAGGAAAAATTAATATAACTAAATCTTTGCTTAGCTTTAACTGTTTCCTTAAAGAAAATTACTAAAAGTTGGTTTGGATAAAGACGTGTGTCCTTTCTTAAAGCCTTTCCACAGTCAGTGCTCATTAAACATTTCCTGAGCACCTACTTTGTGCCCAGGATGGCTGAGTAGTAGGATGCCTTAGTGGACAAAACAGAGGGAAGGTCCCTGCCCCCCGCAGGGTTCGTGGTCCGTGGGACGCTGATGGCTAATTACTTTTGGCAAGAGGGAAACTGCTCTGGGCAATGACTTTCCAATTGTCTTTCTTCTACTGACCTCCCTTTCTCAGGGAACCAGCTCTGATTCTTTTCTTTTTAATTCAGTGTTTTAAGAAAGATGCTTAGGTTAACATAGGGTAAGTGATCACTTAAGCTGGAATACAGAAGCACATGCCCTTTACTTACATCCAGAGCCCCAGGCTGAAGACCCAGATCTGCCGCCCACTCACAATGCCAGCTGGGAGTGACTCCTCATCCTTCCAGGCACATGGGTTGGAAATAGGGTGCAATTTTTTTTGTGTGTGAAGCAACTGGTAAGTAATTCTGTGTAAATCATCCCCAAGAGTTCTGGGACACTGAGCGACAGAGAGGTGAAGTAGTCCGCCCAGGGTCACAGAGCTAAGAAGCACTGAATCAGAGCCTGAATCAGCACTCGATTATGGCAGTCTGACCCGAGAACCTGGACTTGTCATCATATTCATCCTTGTATGCGTGAAATTTTGTATCCCAAACACACATGTTGAAGTTCTTGCCCCTAGGACCTCAGAATGTGACTTTATTTTGAAAACAAAGCTGTTGCAGCTATAATTAGTTAAGATGAGATCAAAATAAAATGGGGTGGGCTTCTAATCCAATCCAACAGGTGTCTTTATCAAAAGGGGAAATTCGGACACAGTGACAGGCATGCACAAAGAGAAAATGTCATGCAAACAAAGAGGCAGAGACCAGAGTGATGAACCTACCAGGCAAGGATTGCCAAAGACGGACGGGAAGGGCCAGACGGTGACGAGACAAGTGAGGAGTCCCCCCTCCTCCAGCATCCAGAGGGAGTGTGGCCCTGCCCGCAGCTTCACCTCACACGTTTCGCTTTTAGAATTGCGAGGTAATACATTTCTGTTGTTCTAAGACACCCAGTTTTTAATACTTTATTATGGCAACCTTAGAAAGTTAACACAATCCTCGTCTGCATTGTGGTGATAAATCAGTTCACTTTCAGCTTGTAGACAACGTGAATCATGTAACCGGCCGTGTACCGTTCCTTTCTCAGGTTGACAGGGCATTCAGAATGGGGTAATAACTACAGAACCGTAGCACGTGTCTATCATCGGAACGCCCCTGTCTGGATCCTGCCGTTCGGGCTTTATTTTACCTTTACACTAATGTATTTGTAGAAAATCTTATTATATTGTATGCAGTTTTTAATTCAAATTGCACTCTACCTAACTGCTAAAATGGATAAAAATGCAAATTGAGAAAAGGTTCTAGAAGGGCGACATGACTCACTTGAGGTCACCGGTCATTTGCAGTGGGCGCCAGGCCAGATCAGAGTTGCTGCTTCACCAGGCACATCCAGATGGGGGGGCTCCTCCAAACACCTCTGTCTCCACTCCTCTGCCCCCTTCCCTGTCCTGGCTGGAAGACCCCACTGCGTGCCCACCCAATCTTGATTCTACTTCTTAAGCCAACCTTGACTGAGGCAGCTCTGAGTGATCCAATGGTACAGGCGACCTAGGTTGTCGACACTTGGAACTGCCTCCCTCCAAAACCCAGCTCCTTTCACTTTGTCCAATACGATTTTTAGCAAGATCCCGTGCCCACCTGGAGCTTCCTGATCAACACAACTACGAAGGCAGTGGGGAGAAGAAAAAAACAACAGGGTCATAGAAAGACTTTGCTCATATTTCTCCTACCGGCTGGGTGATCTGGGACAAATCACTTAGCCTCTGGCCTCTTGTGCTTCCTTGGCACTTCACCTGTAAAATGGGGACACCTGCCCCCAAGAAGGTTTGCATGGGCCAGAGGGATATCAAGGTCTCATAGGACCTTGACCCACAAGTAATGTGACCGCTTCCTGACGCCCTTGCTTCTGTCGTCCAGTTAATCGTCTCAGCCTCTGCTGCTACTGGGGTCCCACGGGGACAGCTGTGTGCCAACAATGCATGGGAGTTTAGCTATTCCTTCACTCTATCACTTTCCTCCACAGCAGCATGAGTGACAGATCTTTGGGAACGAGATGACAAACGCTGCCCCAGGGTAGGAGAGAGCAGAGCAGGGACAAAAGATGAACCCGCTGCTCTGAGATCAACTCTGCCATCACCTCCGTTCCTCTCCTTTGACAGAGGAGCCTGGCTTGTTCTGGAACCACAAGCCAGTAGCCTGGCCAGGGTAAGGTGTTCACCTCCTCCTAACTCACCCTGGCTTTGTCAATGTTTGGACAGCACACGTGAAAACCGGACAGCCCCAGCGACCAACGCTCAGCAGTTTATTAAACAAAAGCTGACGTTCCTTATGGGGCGTTTCACTTCTCTCTAAAGCACCGTTACCCACAGGGCTCGGGCCAATTGCTGGGTGTGTAGAGACTGGGGTTCAGGCTTCGTAATCTGAGGGGTGATGCTGGACCCGGAGCATCGCTGGCCTGGGAGAGAAGAGATGCGGTGGCGACCTCCCTGAGGGCGGCCGACATGCCTGAGTCCTCCATCCTCACCAAACTCCTGCGTGCTGGATGCGGTGATCTCCTTTGCACAGGTGAGACCAGGTGCCCGAGATGGGTCATTCTCCGCATTTCTCCCACCATTTCCAGAAACGGGGCCGGATTCTCATGCTAGTGTCCTCCCCATCAAGTTCCCCTGGCCTGCACACAAAAGGGCATGGGTTCTAGTGGGTCTCCCCAGGCAAGCCAGACAGACCCTCTCTGAACTTGAGTTTCTCAAGTCCAACACTGCAGTATCTACCGTGGCCCTGAGCGTTTCTCAAGTCATCGTGCAACTCAGTCACAGTAAATGGAGTGCCTATATTATCTATCATCAAACCCTTGTGTGCTGGGGACCCCCCAAGACCACACCCACCTTTGCAGGGCCTCTGGGTCTCAGCATGTGTCTGACCTCACAGCCAGGATACATTACAGCCCTGCGGTACGGCCGGAGGTTTAGGGAAATGACCAGGGTCAGAGTCCTTGGCATCCGTGCGAGTCCTCCTTCTACCCTGTCCCTCCCATGAGGGGTCATACTGAGCACACCCATCCCCCAGCAAGGAAAGTAGAGCAACCCAAGTGCTACGTTCCCACCCAGGCAGATTCACTAGAAACTGGTGCCCAAGTTTTGTGTTAGGGCTGCACTCAGAAAGAAAGTAGCAGAAACCGTACCGTCGTCACCACTGTCCAGCCACAGGGAACCACAGGGACCAGTCAGGGAAAACTTCACATCAGTGCGGAGAGCCGTGTACCCACCAAGGACCAGAGACCGGCCAAGGGCCAACCTTGCAAGAAGGTCCTTCTAAAGATGGCAGTCCCCGATCTGCTGGGTCAGGTCTTTTCTGTACCCCCGGATACCAATGAGAGTAAAAAGAGTGCTTATAGGACGGTGCCCAGGACGACAGGCACAAACCGGGAATGGCATAGGCAAGCACAGACACTGGACTGCAAAGCGGACAGTGGAGCACCGCCTTGCCTGGCACAGGTGCCAGACCGGCCTTAGCGAGTCCATTCCACCGTGTGCTCTCGGAAGGGCAATTTTCAAAATCGAGTTCTGATGTCACATGTAAAGGAAATTCCTGTATCTGATGCTTAAGCAACCCCAAGACACTGATTTTAGGGGGTGGGGGGAAAGGACGAGACTTCAAAATTCCAGTATTTTCAAAAAGTAGCTTCACCTTATTATGTGCTTTGTATTTGGCTGAATATCTTTAACTCTAACGATCTACTCAGATCACCACGTTTGAATTTCAATATTGCAAACAGCCCAGAAAACAGGTTATTATTAACTAGTATTTCTAGCTCTCTGCAGCCCATTAAACCTGTTGCTTGTCAGAGGAAATATAGTTTTAAGTTTAAGTGGCTTAAAATAATGAGCAGAGTTCATTTTCTGTTCTTTAGCACAGTCGTCAGCAACCCCGGACAGGTGGCAGTGCCGTGAGTTCCCCACCACAGAGGCAGTGGCTTGTCTCAGGGAGGACCCTCCCCCAGCCTCCCCGCCTTGGCCATTCTGGTCACACTGCTCAGCAATGCGCTCCCTAATTGTTTGATGTTTTGACGTTACCATTCCCTGGTCAAAAAATTTAATCAAAATGGGTATGCTGGAATTTTACTTAAGCGGAAATAACAACACTCAGGTTTCTACGTGGGCACTTTCCTTAGAAATGGGCACGATCTCAAGCCTGGCCTCTGTGCAGGCCAGGCACCCCCAGGGGAGCCCAGGTAGTTGGGCCCGACCTGTGTCCCCAGCCCCTCCTCCTGTGCAGGGCAGCTCTGCCCCTGTGCACCCTGGGCTGGGGGGAGAGGGGGAAGACACCTCTACTGGGGGGGGCATCCAAAGGCACACCCCATTTCTGCCTTATGTATCTGCCAGCCCGGTGTACACAGTATACACACACACACGCTGAGTGGGTCTCCTCTGTGGCCTCACCACTTGGTGTGCAGAATTTGGGGGAGATGTGATTCATCCTAAAATAAATGAGGTCAAGGAGAAAAGGCTCTTCAAGGGAAGCTTGTTGGTGCAAACAGTGAAATTGGATTAGGGGGTTAAGGGGTATTTGGTAGAGATGCGTGCTGACTGTTCAGAGACAGATACATACATACATACATACATACATACACACATACATACATACCATATACATGTAGTGTTTCCTGCCCAAAAGATATGCCTGCATCCTCTCCCCTAGAACCTATGAATGTGACCTTATTTAAACAAAATTCTGCGCAGATATAATTACATTAAGAATCTCCAGATGAGATCATCCTGGATTATCCATTTGTGCCCTAAATCCAGTGACATGTCCTTATTAGACAAAGGGAGGAGGAAACCTGAGACAGAAAAAGAGACCATGTGATGGGAGAGCCAGAGATGGAGTGATGTGGCCACAAGCCAGGGACACCAGGAGCCACCAGGAGCAGCAGGAGACGAGAGAGGACCCCCCAGCCCTTTGGGAGTGAAAACAGCTCTGCTGGCACCTTGATTGCAGGCTTCCCACCTCCCCAACTGTGAGGAAATAAATTCCTGTTGCTTTAAGCGGTGAGTTTATGGCAATTTTTCGTGACCCATGAAACCATATATATTATAGATATACAGTAATATATGTATATATAGTACACATACATATAGAATACATGTCTATAATATATATGCATATAAATGTAGTTTATAGCACAGGCACACAGTTTATAGTCAGTAAATGGATTTCTTCTGCTCTGTCCCCTATCCTGACCTGACTCACTTCCCTGGAATATAAGTGACTCTGAAAAGTCAGCCCCCATCTGTACCAAATATCCCCATCCAACTTCACTGTCGGCACCAAAAGTTTCCCTTGAAAAGAATCTTGTCCTTGACCTAGTCTATTAAGGGCTGAATTGTGTCTAGCCCTCCCCCAAATTCATACGTTGAAGCCATAACCCTCAGAACATAGAATGTGACTGTGTAAAGTTAGGATCTTTAACAACATAAGTAAGATAAAATGAGTTTACTTGGGAGAGCTCCATTCCAATCTTGCTGGTGTCCTTTTAGAACACAGACAGACACAGAGGGACGACCACATGTGGCCACAGGGAGAAGGTGGCTGTCCACATGCCAAGGAGAGAGGCCTCAGGAGGAACCGACCCTGCTGAGTAACGCGATCTCGGACTCCAGACCCCAGAATGATGAGAAGCGAACGCCTGTCACTGAAGCCCCCGGTCTGTGGTCCTTTGTTCTGCAAGCAGACCCTTCCACTGCTGCTGCCGCAAAGGAAGATCAAGGCGCCTGTCAATCTCTGAGCCAGGGTTTGATGGGTGTCACTAGGGCCTGTCGAGCTCCGCACTGAGTGTAACATGCAGAAAGTGCTCAAGAGCTCCCTTATCGAAGTTCCAATATGGTTGAAAAATGAGGAACCACGTGGGGGAAAAACTGTCCTCAGATAATTCATTGCTTCCATTACCTTGAATGGAACATGGCCTGCAGATAATCTTGGGGTGGGCCTCCTTCCCCCCACAGTGCTGCAACTATGCCATGCACTTCAGCAGCCGTGGCCACACATCAGGCTCTGTGCTGAGCTCTTTTCAAATGATAAACTGTGTAAAGCCCGTGTCGCTTCCTCAGATTAGCTGCTGTTATTAGTGTGCCCTACGGGGGGGTGAGTGAGGCGCAGAGAGTTCGCAGGGCTCGGGTGCAGAGCATCTGGGGTATCAGGCGTTCCACCTCCTGACACTGCCTTTCCTCACTGCAGCTGCCTAGTCCAGCCCTTTCTCCCTCTTAAACACTTCCCATGATTTATATGTTGTTGTGATTTTTTTTCTCTTAATCACCCAAGAGCTGCTCACTTGGAAACTGGTTTAAAAACAACAGATTTTTTTCTTGGCATCAAGTGCTAAAAAGACATCAAATGGAAGCAAATATATTGGCAATGTTTTCTGTGGGGAACTCTAAAGATTTTTAAAATATAATGCAATATTCTACAATGGCTTCTTCCAATGCCCTGAAAATAAATTGATAAAGAGGGGAAAGGGGAAAGGGAATCTTGCATCACATTTGATTTTTATCGACTCTGGGGTCGGGGGTGGAGGAAGGGTGTCCTGTCTGGCGGACTTGGTAAGGAGTCCCAGGTGGAGATTTAGCCTGAGTTTTATTAACATCTTTGCTTCTTCCAGCAGACACGAGAATCTCAGGGCTGCAGGAGGGTTAACGTGTTCCACTTGTGGGTTTCGTGAAGAGGGGTACTTTCTCTAAGTGTATTTAGGGTCTCTGTCTGCTGGTTTTACTCACTGTTCACCGAGGAGGTGGAGTGACTTACAAGCTGGGTAGATCGGGGAAGAAGAAACACCTTCCTTTCTCACCTTGGTCTTGGCCGCCCTCGGAGTGCTCTCCTGATTCACTCCTGCTCCTGCCTTACCTGGCAATGGACTGTATGGGGCACCTGATGAGGCAGAAATTTCGGGGGCCTCCATCGCACCTATTTGGCCCATCTTTTTGCAGCTGTAGCTACAGTGACTCAAGCTCAGACTCATGTGGCAGGGCCCCCCTCCCCGACTTGCTGCCTCAGGGACTTCTCCAAGTGAAGGGACACTGCTTGGCCAGCAGAAATGCCAGGGGCAACCCCAGTGACTATTCTGTGAACTGTCCGTCAATTCCTAAGGAACCTGGAACACCTTCTTCATTCTTATATCAGTATCATCGGCAAAGCTTGCATTTGCACTGTTATGGGCAAGAGTCTCCATTGGTCCCTTACGACCCACTTGATGGCACTGGAACATCATTTCCTATTAACGTGGTCCCACCTCATCATCCCCAGAGTAGGGGGCAGCACGCTAAGCGGGACAGAGCTTAGGTTATTTTAAGAAAGCCAGAATGACTCAGGCTGAAAACCCCAGTCCCATAATACCTATGGTTCTCATAAACTTATGTTTCTTTAGTCGTGTGAGAAGAGAGAAAAGAAACAACATAATGCCTGAAGAGATTCTAGTGAAGATTAAATACAATTTTCTTGGAAATTATCTAGCATGCGGTAGATGAGTGCTCCCTTCCCTTTTGCTTATCTTTTCAAGTCACCTAACAGAAAATGTTGATGTTGGTAACACTTGGCCGTTATTTGCTGAGGATGGCAACCTTTCAGCATCGGAGACACTAACGGGCAGGTCCTGACCCAGAAGAAAATTATCGGCCAAGAAAGGTTTCTGGAAATCCTTATAGTTCAGACATTCTCCAGTTTCTCCTATGTTGCTCCCTCTTTAACCCACTCACGGGTGACCTTGGAATTTGCCTTTCAGAGTCTATAACACGCTGAGCGCCTTGACTTGTGTCCAACTCTGCTTTCAAATCCCATGTTTTCATCTATCTCGGGTGCTTAATCTCTGCCCTCCCCAGAATTCAGTCTTTATTTTGCTTTCTAGTCCAAGCTGAAAATTCAAAATCTGCTCTCTAGCATAAACCAAAGAAATCATCCAATTTGAACATGCCATATGATATGTAAGCCACACACATGAGCTACTCACCCTATATATCCTCAGTGTTTGTTATAAAACCCTCTAAGAGGTCAGGGCAACTGACAATTACAGTACAACGTCATCCATTCAGACTAGAGACATCAGAAGGTGTGGGTTTTAATACTCACACTGTAATCAGCAAATAATCCATTCTCGATCCCTGGGCCAGAGGAGGGTTTTGGATAACAGGGTCTATTTCTGGGTTTCAGATCTGACTAGGAGAAGTGTTACCTGATGAAGGCTGAGGGGTTGGGGGCCAGAATTCTGATAAATTTATTCTGATAAACGGTATTTAGTGTTTGCTCTGAAGAATGGAGTACAAAGGGGAGCTGAGACATCAGCTGGAAAATTCCTGTGTCAAAGGGCCGTAGGCAGGAGGAAAGCAGCTGTGCATAGAGCTGAAGTCACGGGTGGCTCAGCGCTCAGGCCCGGAGTCGCGCGTCCTGGGTGCACGGCAGGGGGTGGCCCTGGGCCTAACTGGATACTGCTTCTCCGAGGCCTGGTTTCTTCCTGTAATGGAGGTAATCACACCTATCTCATACTTGCTCCTGAACCACGTATGGGGAAGGGGGTGGGAAACAAAGGCAACACAGCGCGGTGCGAGAACTGCTGATAAGACAAATGCTAGTTGCAGCCTAACCATAAGCAGGTGGTGCACTCTTCCCGGGCTTCTGCAGGACAATTTTCTCATCATGCAAGCAGATTTGCAAATAGTTCCAGCTGCTGCCAAATCCCACCTGGGTTTGTAGCCAGGCAGAGATTGTGGTGGGCTTCAACGCCATTACCTTTCTACTAGAACCTTCCACTCTCAGTAGGAAGATTTGTTTGAATGGTTTGGTATTATAGCCTTAGAATGGAGGGATTCTCCATTCTAAGAGCCTATTTGAGGGGTCAGGAACAAAAGATGATTTATGGTTGGGCGTTGGACATCCAGGGTTTCTAGTTAATTCAGGTGATAGCAAGTGACCGTCTGCAAGGCACAAGCCTAGGACTCCCGTTCTTACCTTGAGGGCTTTCACCGCTTCCTCTCATCTATGTAATATGCATAATAATATATGCAATTGTATAAGTATGGTGTTGCATGTATATGATATATTGTATGTATTATGCAGTACATGTTATTACATATAATGCATTGTGTATACGTAATAATTATACAGTATGATAATAAATTCACATTAACTGAGGACTTTCAATGGTCCAAGTATTATTCAAAATACTTTCAACTTTCAGCTCTCTCTTCCCATGGGAGAGAAGTGTCCTTGTCCTCAATTTACAGAGGAAGCTACTGAGTCAGGGGAACATACCCAGGGTTGTACATCTGGTAAAGGTGAATTAGAGGTTGAACCCAGGTAGTTGGCCCCCGGGCCAGCACTTGGACCCTGT
This sequence comes from Mormoops blainvillei, assembly GCA_004026545.1. NCBI lineage: Eukaryota > Metazoa > Chordata > Mammalia > Chiroptera > Mormoopidae > Mormoops > Mormoops blainvillei. The sequence goes on from PVJD01003744.1 coordinate 118,504, forward strand.
GGGCCTTCTCCTGTCTCCATCTGTCATGTGTTACAGAATGAGCATCGTTCTCAGAATTTGGAGAGCAACACCGTCACCAGGAAGTGTTACGAAATGCCAACATCTAGACCTAGTGCTATGGATGCAAAGCCCATCTCTCCAACCTCAGCGTCTCATCACCTCCTTTACAGGTGATGTCCTCTCTCTGCCAATGTCTCCCAGCCCCCACCTCATGCCTTTACTTCACATGTCATGAACACGCTCCCTGCTTGCTTTAGAATTTTTTTTTTAATTTTTGCTTAATTGAACAGTTTTATAATTAAATGCATGGATATGAATTACTACAATTTTATAGACTATCTACTTATCTTTTAACATTAATTACACATCCAAAAAGTTCTGTGGTCAAAAAGGGACATAAAAACTATTAGGAGGTAGGTGTTCAGATTATTAAACTCTGGCACCTTTAAATCTAAGGGTGCTGCTCATTCTATTACTTCATGCATCATTAATTAAAAAGAGCCATTTGTCTTAATTTTAAAAATATATTTATACAAAGAAAGTGGGCTAATATATAACATCTTAGGCCCATTTTGCCTAAATAATCATTTCAGTACAAGAATATCTAATTATTTAAAAAGGTATACACCCGAGAACCTCAGTTTGGCCAGAAATGCTTAAATAACAAAGCAAATCTCACACAGGCAGTGGCCTTTGACTGTAAATGGTCCCTTCAGTCCCTTAGTCAACTGCCCTTGATTTTTGTTACATCAGTTATGTTTGAGAGCCTGGCACAATTTTCTCATAGAAAAAAATAAATCTACACTACTTTCATTAAAAATCCAATCCACCGGGCAGGATGTAGTAAAGTTTTCAAGTGTGTTTGGTGTGTATTCTTCTCTGGATATCAAAATGAAATCAGGGAATTTAGTATTGCTCTTAAGGGAAAAATACATTTTTTTCATAGGATTTATAGGCAGTTTTATTCTCTCTCTTAGGAAAAAATGCACACGTCTTACTTAAAGTCCACTGAACAAGTTGTAAATTTTAAACCAGAGTACCTTTTCTCTTCTCCCTGGCTTCCTAACCCTGAGCAATTATAATTCTAATTTTTATTTGCTTACAAACTATCCAGTGCCTGAAAACCCATAAAGACGATCACATATCTTCACAAATCCCCAGCTCCTAAATGAAAAAAAAAAAAAAAACTGAGAGATTAGCAAACTTTTCTGCAACTATTAGATTTTTGTATTAGTCAGGGTTCAACCAGAGAAGCAGAACCAACGAGGAAAGACCACAGGCAGGCTGGGACCCGGTGGGAACAACCTGTTACCTGAACCCACCTGATTAGGGAAGGCCCACCGACGGTAATTTCCGCTGTGGTGAACTTAAACTCAACTGATGAGGGACGTCAACCACATTTGCAAGGCCCCTTTACACTGCCTCCTAGATGAGTATTTGTTTGAATGGCTCAGTATTATAGCCAAGTTGACATGTTAAAAAGTCATCAGAATAACGGAGTTGGCCCATACGGTGTTAAAATAAGTACAAATCTCATCACATCACATCACCTCTCGCAAAGTGGTTTCCAGCCTTTATTTTCTCAGAGAAAACACTCAAGGACCGATGTGCTCTCCCCTCGCTGACCCTGATTCAACGTAGAGATGAGTTTCTTCATTGGGCAGGGTTATAGGATGAGCCCATCAAAACCAAGATGATAGTTTTCATTGAGTGGAGAAAACCTTCCTTCAACTGAGGACAAGATCATTTCTATAAATTCTTTGTCCAAAGAGAAACGTAGAACCTCTGGAAATTAAGGGTGATGAGATCTTAGAGGAAAATCTGTCATTTAACTGCTAGTGAATTAGCTGGAGAAAGAGTAATTATAATAGAGTCCTTTGTTCCCATAGAGTTTAATTTCCATTTCTATTATTTCTATTAAGGCAAGTACTCACATCCTGTTTCTCATGCGTATGCGTATTTTTTTCTATTATCTGATTATGAAGCCCCTGGGGACCTGCGCATCCTGTGCTCCCCGTGAGCAACGAGGGTTTGTTCTGAATGCAAACCACCTCGAGGGTGGGTTTTTCTACAACCGACCCAAAACAAGGCACTGCCGTTTCAAGGGGTGCGAAAGGACTCACAGGACTCATGCCAGCCCAGAAGTGAGGAAGAAGGCTGATAGCCATAAGAAACAAGAACTTCCGACAATAACAATATTATTCAAAATGTCACTAATCCGGTGTCATGTAAGGCAAAGGCAGGTGACTCTCCACCCCCGACTGACACTAGCATCTCCCCGCCTCCCTAGAGCTGTGGTCCTTGCTTTTGGGGATCACAGCCCAGCCCATCAGGAAGGTGCACATGTGTTTAGGGACACATGTCTAAATGCATTCAGTGTTTTGAAAGTTTTTCTGTAGGAATTACTCCAATGGGTGACCTTTCCTCATCTGAAAAGTCACATCATTCTCCAGTGATGCCGAGCAAATGGCACCATCCATACATTTAAGTCCCTCTTGAGCCAGCTTTGGGGACTGGAATCTATCCACTCAGAACTACTCATAAGGTCAATATCCCCCATGAAGTCAACACATAAGACCCGAAATTTAGGAAGAAGACACCTAAATGTGTCCCAGTGCCCGAGGCCAGGGACAGTCGCATCACACGGGGTGGTACAACGCGTAAGGATTTGGGGTACAGCACTGGGAGACAAAGAGCCAGCCAGAGTTTGCGTTCTTATTCTAAAGTCAGTTCTGTGGTCTCAGGAAAGTTACGTAATTTCCATATACTTTTGTGTTCTCATTTAAAAAGTGGGCTAGTACTCCCCACCCACAGCATTTTCTAGTAGGTGTCGATTACATGGAATACGCAATAGACGTACTGGTCACAGTGACAATGCATGATAGGAGCCCTGTCAACAATGCTGCGATGGTTTCCCCAATTAATGCAGAAGAGGGATTTAGGAATCAGCTCAGAAAGCGCTGAGCAGGGGTCTCGGCTCCTCGAGGGGCCTGTTGTGGGGGCAGGGGTGTAACAGGACAGGCTTAGAAGCCATATCTACCTTAGGACCTGGCTCCTGAGGCAAAACGATGTGTCAGCCAGGACACCAGCTTCCTTCCGAGCACAGGCAGAAGGCAGGGGAGCCTGCCCAGCGGTGTCACCTGAATATGCTCGTGAAAAGGGAGCTGGAGTTCTATGCAAAATGGGCTCTCTCCAAAGCCCGCTTTCCTTCGTGAGAGAGGGCACCGCGGGCCCTGCCCTGCTCCATGGAATCCAGGGCGCTTAACAGTTGTTCCCGGGAAGTGGAGGCGCGGCCCTTCATGAGTTCATTACGTAGCGCACGTGGTCATAATTAACTGGCCCTTTCCAGTGAGGGGGCAAATAGACAAGCTACGGAAGCGGACGAATACAAAGATCCCCACTCCCCGACCTTGAGTGGAGGTAGCCTCTGGCCATTCCGGAGAAGTCCTGGGATGAGATGCATTTTTATAAACACACTAAAGGTTGCTGCCAGGACCGCCTTCCTGTGGGGACACGGCGTCCTCTGAAGCAGAGAGAAAACAGAGGAGCCAAAACAGAAAATCAGAAAGGAAACTTAGCAGTTAGCTTCATCACACACTCGAAGCCGCGTGCCACCCAGACCTTTGCTTTTGCGTCTCTGAAAATCATTTTTTCATCCCTGAACTAAGCCCAGCTTTGCTTTTCAAAGCAAAAGACCAAAATCTTCGGTGCTTATATGACAGCGTAGCAAATAGCAGGCCAGGCCCGGACCTCTGTGAGCTAGTGAGCAAAGAAGCTCCTATAAACACAGAGACGGTGAGGCTGCCAGAGAAAGAGACACACGGAACATGGATGAGACGTGTAGGCGTGAATGACGGTGTCAAGGAATCAGGACACTTTAAGGCATTCTTTTTGACATTCATACAGTCTTGTACTTGACCTCTGCTATCAGTGCCTGTCAAGTAATTTTCCAGCCTTGATTACAGATCCCAAAGACAGCTCTCGCAGTTGGAAGCTTTCTTTGCATGAAGCCAAAATCTTTATCCCTGAGATTCTCAATCCTCGGTTCATGTTTTCCTCTGCATGCAGTTCCGTGTGGAAAAAGTCTAGAATTTTGTACTGCTGGTTGTGAGTGAGCAAGGCATGTTCACCTCACTGTGTCTCAGCTTTTTCTCTTATAAAGAAGGGGTAACAAAGGAATATACTTCATAGGGTGGCTGTAAAGATCAAACGAGATAATCCGGGAAAAGGATTTAGCATCTGATTTATGTATGGGAAGTGCTCACTACATGGTAGGGTGTTCTGTAGTGTTACGTTTCATGTGGCAACCTTTCAAACGTTTTAAGACATTAATTACATAGATTATTCCTGGGGAATGCAATTTTAGATGTAAATAAATTCTACTCATTTGATCCAACTCGCCAAGCCTTTAGGAAGAAGCTACTCCTCTCCACACAATGTTCTGGGTACTACAATGAGCACAAAAGTGAATAAACACAATTGCAGTCTCCCGTGACAATTCCTGAGCCCGCTTAGTGATGGTGGAAAGGAGACCGGGACATCCGGGTGAGCGAGAGGCGGAATCTGCCCCTGGCGGTGGCACTGAGCGGAGACTTGAATAAACAATTTGAGCAGCTCAAGTTGCCAGCACTTGTTTTCACCCCTCCAGAGCATTCCACAGCGCCTGGCATCGCTGAGCAGAAGACGCCAAACAGAAACTCACATCTCCTCAAAGGATTTACGGTTCCTATTGGAAACACCGGTTATTGTACGCATTGGGAGAGAATTAGGGACCTTGCGATGACACCTGGAACCTGCACTCAGATAGGCGGCCCTGTGCAAGAGAGCGGATTTTGTACACCTCCCCCTTTAAATGCATATGTTGAAGCGTTAACACCCAAAGCGATTGCATAAGCAGGTGAGGCCTTTGGGAGCTAAGTAGGCCATGCGGATGTAGCCCTCATTAATGGGGTTGGTGCCCCTATGAAAGGACCCCAGAGAGCTTTCTCCGCCCTCTTTTTGCCGTGTGAGGGCATCAGCAGCCTGTAATCAAAATCCATCCATGCTGACATCCTGACCTTGGACATTCAGCCTCCAGACCTGTGAAAAATAGATTTGTTGTTTATAAGCCTCTCAGTCTACAGTGTTTTGCAATAGCAGGCAGAGTGGACTTAGATGCCCTGTGATCTTGGGTAAGTGGACACGAGTCTCCACTCCCTCTGTTAGCTGAGCGTGTGGACCAGACACCTTCCCAACTCCAAGCCCCGACCCAATTCCCAAGGAGCAGACCTGTCTGGCTCCTGTGAAGTTTCAGTGCACACCACAAAGACACCACAGGGGTCGGAGCAGATGGGGAGGTGAAGACGGGGAGTGGGGGAAAATGCAGAAAAAAAGGAATCTGATGTCACAAATACTTGAGAGAGGTTGCAACAGTTTCTTTAAATCAATGTGAACCTGACCATGAGCTTCTGTTGGGCTTGGAAGATGGAAAAACAGTTCCATCTGTCATTACCGAGGCTCCCAGGTCAAAGAGAGGACACGTGCTTTTGTTTCTGTTGAAAAGCTGAAGCTAGAAACAGAGGTTAACTTCAGATAATTCCGCTTTTCATCTTGCAACACCAACCGCCTCTTAAAAAAACAGTGGCCCAAGGGCTTAAATCAAGGTGAGGAAAAAAACACAACAAGAACAAAGAATAAAATACACACTAATGTCCCAGTAAAATATTACACCACAATTATAAACTCGTCAGGATGGTGAACTGCTGGAATTCTAGAGAGTTATTATTAGACGTGGTCCTAATGAGTTTCTGCAAAGGTTTGGGGCCCGTGGGGTCTTCGCAGACCTATTGTCTACCTCCTTTCTGTCTTCTGACTGAATCTTTCCCCCCTATTTCGACTTAGTGTTGGGAAATTGGTCAGTGAAGCCTTGGAGGTGACACCTGCATTTTGCTGCTTTCACATCACAGGTGCGGTGTGCTCAATTGTCATTAGCTCAGAGCTTCAAGGATGTCTCTGAGAGGTCGGTTCCCATAAGCCTGGCGGTGTGCAGACAGGCACTGACGCTCCCTGCCAACTGAAGACAGAGTGTAGAGAGACAGAGCGACTCCATCCCGCGGATCCGTCATCGGTGCCGGACACCAGGGAATGTTTGGAAGCAGTAAATAATTTTGTGTTGTTGTTATGTATTCTACCAAATAAAACTCTGTTGGCTAAAAGCAAAAAAAAATAAAAAGAAGAATGTGCAGTGCAACTACACTCCCGGCACAAGTCCAGTCGTGGAGGATAATTACCATGTTATCTCTGAAGAGGAATATGAAATTATACGGGACCAATAAATTGTTCAACTATTTTTGAGAATTCGGTCGAGTCCATCAGAAGGAAAAGAAAATATGGAGTGTTTTAGATATATTAGAAAATTAAATGCCCACATACGTCACTGCGTTTTCAAAGAAATCTTCACCACCAGACATAATATTGTTGTTCTGAAAGTGTTTGAGTTGCTAAATTTGTCACAGAGAACCCACACGAGAGATTATAGGAGACAATCCAGGAGTTTAACAGGTTTAAGAAATACTGTGAGCATTAATTTTGCATTATTTTTCAAAGAGTCTGAAGCTCGGGAATAGGGAAACACTGAGATGAACTGGGTGACCTGGACCGTATTTCTTCCCTTTCTCTGGCCTCATTTTTCGTATTGGTCAACTGCGGGGTCTCATCTAGAGGGGACTTGAGTTCTCTTCCAGGGTCAACATCCTGGAGAAGATATTAATGATTTCCCTGGGAAGAATAGGACCCTGTTCAGGAAATAAAGCTGGTGGCCTTTGATAAGCCCAAACGGGGCATGTGGGGAAAAGCCATACTTGGGAATTTCATAAGGGAAATAACTGTGACCGCCCTTTCTAAAAATCTGTTGACACTGAGGAAGTGCTTCTAATTCTTTAGAGCTGTTTTTAAATTTGATTAGAGAGTCCATGTCCTAGGACAAGAGTGCCTTGCTCGGGGGCCTTTGACACCAGGGGCACCACATACACGCTTCAGGCATGCACTCCGTGAGGTAAATGGAAATGTCATGTCCACCTGTACGTATGTGTGCGTGGAATTATACACATTTCTTCCCACTCAAGGGAAAGGGGTTGATGGATTTCATTAGATTTTTAAAGGAACTCAGGACATTCAAAATGTTTAGGAAGAATTAACATTCTTATGAAAGGTGCACACTGTGGACTGCCTTGCCCCACCACCTTAGAATCCATAAGTTGGGGCCATAACCCCCAATGTGATAGTGATAGGAAGTGGAGCTTTTTGGAGAAAATTCAGTTTAGATAAGGCCACGAGGGTGGGGCCCTTGTGATGGGATTAGTGCCCTTGTAAGAAGCGACACCAGAGAGCTTGCTTCTCTTCTGTCTCTGCCATGGTCACATAAGAACACAGCATGAAGACAGCTGTCTGTGAACCAAGAGCAAATGTTAATCTTGACTTCCCACCCTTCAGAATTGTGAGAAAATAAATTCCTGTTGTTTAAGCCACATAGTCTCTAGTATTTTGTTATGACACCCCAAGGAGACTAATACAACACAAAACATTGAATTCTAAGAAGAGCTGATCACAGCTCAGGGACACAGTGATCTCCAGCTCCAGGTGGCTCTCTCCTTCCCAGGCTCACATAATTACTCCCCTTTCTTCCCTTTTCTTCTCTGTCTCTTCCCTACTTTTTGTCTTTGTCCCCAAAGTTCCACCATTTTTTCACCTTCTCATCCACAGTAATGCTTTTCAATAAGTCCAGACTTTTACAAAGGACCAAAAAGTGATGTTGATTTCTGGTCATTTCTGACTCTAGATGGGGGGAAAAAATTCCTTGGAGCAAGGAAGCCTGGATGGCCTGTCCAAAATTTGAAGTGGGAGTAGTAGAAATGTAGAAAGAACAAACATCAATGAAAATATTTTAATTATTTAACTTGACACACCTATAGAGGGCTGGCTACTCAAAAACACATAAGCAGCCCATGTTTCTTTCACAAAACTCAATAATTCTTTGATGGATGCAGAGTTTTCGTTTGGGACGATGAAATGCTATGCATCACATTGCATCACATAGCATCACGTAGCATCACATATGCAAATGAGTAGGCAATGATTACACAGCAATGTCAATGTACTTAATGACCCTGAACTGAGCACTTAAAAGGGTTAAAGGAGAAAATGTTATGTTTTGTGTATTTTACCATAATCAAGAAAAAAAATTCAGTGACCTGTTAATCATACACAATAAAAATTTTTTAAAAAATGATCTGCAGGTAACCAGAGAAGATTCCTCAAAATCTGCTTCAACTCACCTTTGCAGACATTTTTCCATTAAGGTCCCTGTGTCTCCCTTTGCTGTGATGATGTGTAAAGAACAACCTCCACATTTCAGTGACACTGATTCGTTTTTATTTCTCACTCATTGCAGGCGCTAGGGTTCTACTCTACGCTCTGGGTTACCTCAGGGTGACCCGACCGGTCCTCTCATTCCAGGACTCAAAAGGACAGAGTCATATCTTGAATGCGACATTTTCAAGGTAGAAGGCAGGGGTACGAGGGAGCTGGTGGAACCAGAGAAACTCCCAGTGACGTTGTGACGCCAAATCATCTCGCTGCCACAAAAGTCTATCATTTTTAGCATATGTAAGCATACACACACACACATGCATGCATGCCTACAGGGCAGGCAAAAGTAGGTTTACAGGTGTGCATATGCAAAACTCAGGATTTATTTTTGTGTTATTGTTTATTCACTGTTGCATTATTTTCTGTGTGAGCAATGGTAAACCTGCTCTTCCCCAACCTTGTGTGTGTGTATGTATATATATGAATATATAACTGTGGTACAACCATTATTGTAATTACATTAACTTGCTTCTTAACAAGGAGTTTAAGCTTTGACCTTTGTATAGCTCCCCTATACGTCCTCGAGTTCATAAATTAATGAAACATTTGGTTTTCTTCCACCCTTTAAACTGAGCACAAGCGTGTGCTACTCCTGTTTACAGGTACTCATTCGGTTGTGCCACAGCACCCTTTTGAAACACGCACCGCTCCCCAGCTCCTGTCTGTTTCCGAATGCAAACAAGGACAGACGTGTACTTTTCCAGCAGCGGGAGGCGCAGCTCATGGCCGGCCTTTCTGTAGCTGTCACCGTAATGGCCTGTAAGAAACAGATGGGCTGATGGAGAGCACGGAATTGAATGCTTTGTTTCTTTCACTTTCTTCAGTTAAAAGAGAAAAGCATCATTTAGACCATCCTGTTGAGCTATAGCTCTTTTCCAAGATGATTTCCTGTTTGCAACACGTCTTGATGCCAGAGAGAAGAAGAGAGACAGAAACGACCGAGAGGCTGGTAGCCAACTAAGAACATTGTCACGGAGGACTTGTGTCTTAGAGGGATCATAAGGTTTTAGTCTCTGGTCCTCAACATTTTCCCTAGGTGATAAACTCAAGACTAGTATTCTCTAACAAAATACATGGGATGTTGGAAAAAACTCCTATTTTATCTATGCGTTTATCAAGCCCTAGATATGCTATGGATTCTAGTAAGTGGGGGCATACAATGGCTAACAAGATGCAGTCTTTGAACGCGAGGAGTTTATAGGCCAGCGAGAAGAGAATAGATACATGCAGTGCAATGTGAGGCACTGCGTGTGTCCGTGCCCAGAAAGAAGCTGGAAAGAGATGTGAGGAGCTCGTCATTGCTAGATCCTGGGGCATAAATATAAAGGGAAGAAAAGTGATCTTGAAGCAGTTGAAAATTCTGAAAATTTTCCTAAAACATGGTAAAGTTTTTGAACAAGTCAATGTAGTCAGGTCTTTATTTTGGAAAGATCTTTCTGGTCATAGGCTGGAAACTGGCAAAGATGAACACAGGGGAAGAGAGAGCAGCCCAGGTGTCACAAAAGTAGCCCAGGTGGGCAACCACTCTAGTGGCTGAACAGCACAACTGCGCATGTCTTCATCGGCCGGGCTCGAGGAGAAGGGGAAGGTCGGGGACTATCCAAGCTTGTGGCCAGAACACATGAAAGGAACTTCGTACAATTCAGTAAAATAGAGAACGTGAAGGAGAAGTTGGTCCCGTGGGAGGTTTCCCTCCGAGTTCCGATATGTCCTTGTGTATCAATCAATCATGTATTGATACATCCATAATTATTATGAATGATAGTAACATATTTATAACCTGTTATTATTTTTTTAGAAACTATTACCTTCAGGGAAAGAGTAGAGAAACAAGGTTCTTGCCTGCATAGAGCTTAAATTCTAATGGTGAAGGCATATCGAAAGTTTTAAATGCTGTGAAGAACAATGAAGCACCTCAAGCAGGAAGAGCAATACGGTACAATGGGGTGGGGGAGTGCATGAGACTGAGTGGCCTTTGAGGAGCTCAGGGGGAGCAGAGCTCTTTTTCTCCCTGGAACCTGTGTCCCTGGGCAACTGGGTTAGTGGGCAGAGCGGGAGCTCAGGGCAAGGGCTACTGTGGTCCGGCTGTGAGAACCTGGGGAACCATCTTCACCCTCACCCTGACGACCAGAATTCTCATCTCCCCTAGGCTCAGAGCTCCCCTTTTGTTGGCTGTGCTGGGTATACAGGAAAAAGGGCTCATTCACAGAACACACCTGAGGCAGGGTTCCATACAACAGCAGCCTCGGGCGGCAAGAACTTACTCTGTGGCAGGTCTTGGCTAAGGCTTCATAGCCTTAGAAGAAGTAAGGCTTTATTTCTCCAAATCTATCCTAGGAGGAGGATTTGGGGCAAGTGCCTTAAGCAATCTAAATTGCAAGGTTCTTTGTTTTTTGTTTTTTGCATGATACAAAGATTAAGATGGCAAATGATTAGTGAGTGAACAAGCAAGGGGCAGAAGTTAGATGCTCCCGATTCCAACGTCTGCGCTGTTCGGTGTAGGGGAGCCAAAGTAGCAGGCTGGAATGTACAGATTGTTAAAGGTCAGTCCTCCCAGATTGTTTTGCTTTTCCATGGAGTGAGACCTTGACGAACATTGAGATTCGGCTCCCACGTCACTTCCTCCGGAAGCCTCATCTAACCTCTACGAATGAAAGCCTCTTCTATGTCCTTGAGCCACCAAGGCAACAGACAGGAGGATCCTGTTTGCTTTTCTGGCCTCAGGTCCTTGCACGTGCCTGGCAGTGATGGGCTCGAGGTGTTGGCTCGATGAATGAATGAGTTGCATCTAAGTCCCGCCTTCTGATGATCGCCCATTGTGTCCCCCCTGGACTTGCCCGTTTCTCTCCTTTTCTCAGTAGATCTTTAGAGGGTATTCACGGATGATTAACCCCCTTCACCATCAAAGTGAAAATTCACATGAATTTCCACACGCAGAGCCTGATTTTATTTCAAAACTCAGGAAGCATCACCAAGCACCTTGTGTAGTCCCACCTAGAATCTTCCCATCCCTCCAATCTCAAACACATAGAAACTAAAATTAATGAGCACATCTATTTGTGTGCCAGAGGCCCATACAGTGCATGTTTTATTCTTTCTTCTTTTATTTTTTTTCTTCTTTAAGTACACATGTTTAAGGCTTGATCTAACCCTTTATGGTAAAAAAAATAGAGCAGCTTTTATCCTATGTTATTTTTCTGATTGAGAAAAAAAAAAAGCTGCATTTGAAGATCTGGCCTCACCCTCTGTTCCGAAGAACAAACACTGTGACTCTTTGTGTTGTTGTTGGCTTCGGAGTGTGGGCCTCTCTTTTATCTCCCGATAAATCTCCAGTTTTATTTTCTCTCTTCAATGGGTGAAGTGAGAGATTCTTATCGAGGGTCCCCACAGGGATCTGGAGGAGGCCAGCCTTCACAAAGAGATTTAGAGCACTGTGTATTTAAAGGGGAAAGACAGTGAGGCCAGCTCACGCTGTTCCAGTCCTAGTTTGCGTGCCGGACACTGTGCTAGGTTAAACGTGACCTGATAAACTCGCCCGCTCACCCTACAACTTAGGCATTCCTACTCCGGCTTGGCCCCTGCAGTCACCAAGGCCAAGCAGGTTGAGTTAAGAAGTCTGCAGCCCCACAGAGGGCGGGTGGGTGGGGTTTGTATCAGGCACCTTTTCGGTACCACTTCTGATTCTCTCTTATTTCTGCCACTGCCTCTGTGGCCTGTGCTGTACCAAGAAAGCTTTCAGGTGGCACAGGTTTTAAAGTGACCTTCACCTGTGCATGTCCCCTTCATCCCAGAGCTCTCTGGGGTGCCAGGGTGTCCCGCCTGAGTGGCCTAGACATGAGGCTGTGACGGACCTGAACAAGGGGCATGAAACCAAAGCATCAGTGGGTTTCCCTTCTCTCTCCCCAAGGGGGCAGTCCCACGGTTCATGCCATGTTGCTTCTTGGATGATGGTGGCACAGGGTCAGGCCACCAGTGGTCACCACGGCAGTGCAGACTACCTGAGCATCCTAGCACTGGCCTTCCTCCCCTGATCCCTGCTCTCCCCTGATCTACTCTCCCATCCTTCTGGCCTGTTCCCTGGGACAGCATGTTCCCCAAAAGCCCTCGCCTTCCAACCTTTGCCATAGGTTGAGCTTTCTAGAGAACCCAGCTGCCTCAGAACTCCAGCCCAAGCTCAGAATCCACATTCTTCCCAATATTCTAGTGGTTCCCAGGCTTGAGTCCTTTTTGAAGAGATTTCAATACTACGGATTCTTGGAGCCTGCCCACTAGATTGCTAAAAATATTCGCTTTCTTAATTTCATTTCTCTGATCCTAGTTTTAGGATCAATGGTTAACAAGCTGCAATCCCCACAAACTCCCCACAAACTCCAGAGATGATTCTTATTCAATGCCAAGGCTTTCCATCCAGACGTTGACTAGGTTCCTCAAGGTCAAAGACTAGGTCCCTGGCTCTCTGCCGTACTCTGAATCCTAGTACACCTGGGCCATAGCTTACCCCTACAAACATGTTTCTTGACTCAAATCAACTTAAATGATGTCTTTATAAAAGAACCCGAAATCTTACTTCCATTCAGGAACAGTACACCTGGAAAAGTCAGAGGCTCCACCCTCCAAAATCTTGGCCGCCTGATCTGAGGCACTGACTGGGATGCCAGTGTGAATTGAGGCTTCACTCTCTCCTCACAGCTAGGGCCTCCCTGAGAAGAGGCCCAAGGGCAGGGAGGGTGACATTATATATTTACTGTCTTTTGTTGGCCACAAAAGCATCATGGTATCTCTGAAAGAGGATAACTTTGGGAATGAAAAACTTACCTTTAAACTTCCAGTCTATCTTATAACAAACATCTATGAGTTTTTGTTTTCTTATCTACCAAATAAGGATTAAAATATTTCATCAAATTTTTATAAGAATTACATAATGTAACATATTTAAAAGTCCTTTATAAGCCAGAAACTGATCTGTGTATGTAAAAATTAGGCAACGGGAATCTCTTTTAGCCAGCCGAGAGTTTTTCTCTTCCAGAAAAACCTGGGGAGCCCAAGGGACACCTTTCTAGCTTCACGTTGCTTGATCGGGGCACAAACGGCCACTGCGTTTCCACCGTTTCTTCTGCAGCTTTGAAAGGAAGGCCCACCATGCTTCCTCTTCTCCTTACTGTGCTATCCCGTGGGGTGACGTGACTGGCAAACTGTAGCTGGAACTCACACGGGCCATTCAGTGATCACCTTCAGAACCACGTTTAGAAATGGCCCCCGAGCGTGTTTCTTAAAATGTTTGCAATTTTATTGCAAGCAGCATGATTTGGGACATGAAAATTATTTATTATTTGGGAACCTTGGCAGTGCAATGATTTATTTGTATGTTAAGCGATGGTGCGTCTGTAATCTGTACGGTGTGTATTTCCATGAACAAAATCTTCCAGCTGTCATCTACAGTAGGAGTTGCGACTTCAAGTCAATATTCAGGTAGTTTTTCTTCCTTTCTTTAATGCCCAAATGCCAGCAACTTTTCTGTTTTGATTCAGAAGCACACTTATGGATTGTTTTTGTTAAATAAAAAACATAGAATTTAAACAAGGGAGTTTGATTTAATGTAATTTAATTCAATAAGCATTTCCTGAACCACTTTCACATGCAAATATCTCAGACACACGGGCCGGAAGAATCACTTCTATAACCTTACGTGCCAATTGCCATTTAAAATCTAGTTGCCTGCAAACAGGTCACCTAACTTAACCCTGACAGCTGCCCAAGAGTTAAACGATCCACGTGTTACCTACACTGTGGGGGGAGAAAAGCTGACGCACAGGGGTGTAGGAACGAAAACTGACGCAGCAAGGATGATATCTCAGACACCGTGCTGGGCGCTGGAAATGTTTAACTCTGCCAACAAACCTACCATAGAGTCATCATTACCATTTTATTGAAGAGACAACTGAGTCTCGGTGAAATGAAAGGATTTGTCCAAGGCCACACAACTAGAACATCCCCAGACTGTCTGACTCCAGTTGTAGGTGACTTTTTATGCCAATGGGAGCCATCAAAATGATGAATCACAGCTGTAACAAAGAAAGCCACCGAGCTCATCCAAATGTTGCTAAGAAGCTGAGCTGCTCTGGAGACAAAGGCAGTTGGGCTCTTGCCCCAACACTAGTCCCTCCCACAGTGAAGATGTGATTGGCAGTTCCCTCACTGTATTATCAGGCATATTAAAATTGTGCTCATTTACATCACTGGAATCTGGCGGAGGGTCATTCATCAGTCATTATCAATTCTGTCCTTTCTCTAAACAGCACAGGATCATTATTAATATGAAAATATTGTATAATTCATAGCAGTTGAAAGGAGGTGTCTGTCATCCTTTGCAGAACCATTTGCCTCTGCCTATTCTGTAAGGGCAGAGAGATGATGTGAAGGTCAAAGGACCTCAACTCCCATGTCCACGGCCAAGCCACCGAACCCCCTGTTTTCCCCCATAGCACAGTGAAGGTGTAGGACATGAAGCTGATGCCTCAGGAAAATCGCTTTGCCTCTCAGCACTTCCTCTCTGCAAACTGTGAATGGAAACAGTGGCTGAACCAGTTCATCCTGAAACCTCTCCCCTGGGGGTTGTGGAAAGAGTGCTGACAGAGAAAGTAGGGGGAGTTGGTGAAGGAGAAGGGCACACCCAAAACTTCCTGCCAACTCACTTGATAATTAGACCAGTGATGCTCTTTCGTGCACAGCTGTCTTGGGTAAGTACAGGACCCAGGCGGAAAGTGTCTGTGTGCTCCCCAAACTGCACGGAGCTCTGGGTGGCAGGAACCCTCAAGGTTCCATCTGAAGAATGACACGCTCACGAGTCTGCTGGGGCTGCCGTAACAAAGTACCACAGACTGGGTGGTTTAAACAACAGAAACTTATTTTCTCACAGTTCTGGAGGCTGGAGGTCCGAGGGAGGGGGGTCTGCAGGCTGGTTTCTTCCAAGGCCTCTTTTCTTTTGCCTTCCTGGGTCCTCACCAGGTCGTCCCTCTGTGTGTGTCAGTGTCCCAATCTCTTTTTATCACGACACCAATCAGATTGGATTAAGCCCAACCCTAAAGACTTCATTTTTATCTTAATAACCTATTTAAAGACCCTGTCACCAAATACAGTCACATCTGTAGTGCAACATCCGAATTAGTGGGAGGACGAGGACGGCCCTATTCAGCCCATAGCAGATGCTTGGTTCTGTGACCTCAGAGGATTGACTTACCCAGCCTTCACCTCCTCATCTGTCAAGTGAAAATAATGACGGTCAGGTTAAAGGTGCATTATAATGATGAGAAATAATGTGTTGGAAGAGCCAAAATAATGACTCCTTTCTGTTACTCGGAGTAAGCTACCCACTGGAACAACATTCCGATTCAGTGGCTTACGGTAAGGTGAAAAGCTTATTTCTCCCTTGTTTTCCACGCCAGAGGGTTCTTCTCCAGGCACTGACCCTGGAATCCAGTCTGTTTTCCTGTCTCGTGACACCTCCCCCTCCGAGCCGCAGCCCCACCCCACCCCCCCGCCATGACCCAGGAAGTGGATCGGGATGTGGAAATACGCCACAAAACCTGTCTCAGGGCGGCTCGTCTTCCATTGGCCCAAACTGCTCATGTGACCACCTTGGCACAAGGAGGCTGCAGAGGAAGTCCCTGGCCAACAGTCCTCTTTCCAGTGACAATTCTGCCCTGTGGGAAAGGGGAGGGGGCATTTGGTAGGCGTTACCTGCATCAGCCGGGGCCTCCCCAGAAAGCAACGGATGGCACGCTGAGAGTCTACTACCAGAACAACTAGCAGAGGGATGGGCAGCTTTCGAGTAAATCTCAAGGCCACACGAGCAGTGGGGGACGGAGCGTTGCCACTCCTAGGACTGAAGGGACCATGGGAGGGAGTGGATCCCCAGGCCCAGAGGGAGCAGCTGCCTGTGGAAGCGGCTGCCTGATGGAATAGTCCATGGTCAAGAGACTCAGCCATGGCGACCGCAGGGGAGGAAAGCCGCACGAGCCCTCTGGCACTGCTGCTGGGAGTGCAGACGGTGCGGCCACTGTGGGAAGCGGTACAGAGTGTCCTCACAAAATTAAAAGTGGATCTGCCTTTTGACCCAGCGATCCCACTTCTGGGAATATATCCTAAGAATCCTGAAACACCGATTTGAAAGAATATAGGCACCTCTATGTTCGCTGCAGCGTTATTTACAATAGCCAAGACCTGGAAGCAGCCCAAGTGCCCATCAGTAGGTGAGTGGATCACAAAAGCGGTGGTACATTTACACCATGGACTACTACTCAGCTGTAAAAAAAAACAAGGAACTCTTACCTTGTGTGACAGCATGGATGGGCCTGGAGAGTATTATGCTAAGTGAAATAAGCCATATACTAAGGGAAAGAAAAATACCATATGATCTTACTTACATGTGTAATCTAATGAACAAAATAAACTGAGGAATAAAATAGAAACAGAGGCATGGATACATTAATAGACTGACAGCTGTCAGAGGGAAGGGAGGGAATTGGATGAAAGAAGGTGAAGGGATTCCGCAAAGGACACATATGTGTAACCTGTGGACACAGACAACAGCGTGGTGCTGGCCCGAGGGGCAAGGGGTGGGGGTGGGATAAAGGTGGGCAGAGGGAGGGGAAGCGGGGACAACAGTAACAGTGTCAATAATAAAAACAAAGAAAAATAACAATAAAGTAGTATAAACTTTCAAATAAAAAAAGAGCACCCAACCTGGTCCTCTGCTCCACCCAGCCCCACATGGCGCATCCTGTTGGCGGCACTGCCCGGTAGCCGGGAGGCAAGGAGGCCCATGGACGCGGTGCCCGCGCGATCCTGGGGAGGTGGACAAGGGTGGGGAGGAGGTGAGGGGAAACAGGAGAGTCCCAGCACATGACAAACGTTACCTACTTCAGCAGAAAGTAAAATCAGACTAGAGGCCTCTGTAGGTCCCCTGAGGCAGCTCTGTGACTACTTTTTCCATCCTCTAGTCTCCATTTGGAAGGGCTGCGGGAAGCAGGCCCAGAAGCATTATAAAATAAAACCCCCGAGCACGGAACTGGCACCAAATATCCAGAGCTGAGGGGCTTCCCACCGCTCACAAAATGCTGCCAGGCACACATGACCACCTCTGCTCTGAAGGAGCTCCACGCTGTCGCTCCCTCTCCCTCAGAAACCACTTGGTCCCACTGGGCTCCAGCACCAGCGTGCTTCCCAAGCCACCTGAGAGGCGAAGGCCAAGAGACAGCAGGGAACAGAGACCCTGCAAACCGGCGGAACTCCCAAAGAGCCGAAAAGGTCCAACAAAGTTTACAATCAGACAGATTGCACACTTTCAAGTGGAACATACACGCACATGTTTGCTGCATAATTCTCCTTTTATCTCACAAATACTGTTTTCAGGTAAGAAGGCAGAGGACATGGCTCCCAACACACAAACACACACAGGTACACACATCTGTGCTCACACACTCTCACACCCACACACATGCCCTGCATCACCCCCTCACACCGACACTCTCACATACACACTCACACTCTCTCATACACAATGACCTCCAGCTGCCCAAGAGTTACAGTCCTTTTCTTAATCCTCCCAAATGCCCCACCACCTAATGATCCAGTAGTTTCCACCACAGTTCCTGGTACAGAGGGAGCACTTAACGATAGATTCTCCTTCCCTTTATCTCCTCCACATTGTATGTACACAGTGGGACAAAAGTAGGGTTACAGTTGTTCGTATGGAATATAATACAATAAGTAATGAATAATAATACAAGAATAGGCCCCTGCTGGTGTAGCTCAGTGGCTTGGGGGTCGGCCTGCCAATCAAGGGGTCGCCGGTTCAATTCCCCAGTCAGGGCACATGCCTGGGTTGCGGGCCAGGTCCCCAGTAGGGGGCGCGCGAGGCAACCACAGATGAATGTTTCTCCCTCTTTCTCCCTCCCTTCCCCTCTGCCTAAAAATAAAATAAATAAAATCTTTTTAAAAATTCACTTAAAAAAAAAGAATGAATTCTGTTTCGAGTGCTCACAACTGTAAACCTACTTTTCCCCACCCTGTACCGGGCTACGGGTGAACCCTCTCAAATATACACACTCACACCTGTGCACTCGCGCACACACTCACACACACACGAGGGGCCTCTGAGCTACTCAAAATTACAGTCACTGCCTGCTTCCTACCAAAACCACGTGCACCTGACAACAGAGCAGGAGAGGGAACCGCGAGTCTGTCACCCTCTTCTCTGCTCCGGGGTGAGAAGAAGGAAAGAGTCTGCCTCTCTCTCTGCCCCCGCTCCCCACCTCTCTCCTGATCTCACCAGATGGAATCAAGGAGAATATAAAGGGAGATTTCGGTCAAGACGGAAGCAGCACAAAGTGTGCAGCTGCCGTGTTCTGAGAACCTGGAAGCTCCACAGAACATTCGCGTGCCTCGGTTGCCCCCCCAGGGGAGCTGCCCGCAGAAGGGCGATCTCACTCTGTCCATCTAAGGAAAGGAAGGGACCTACAGGTCAGAAAACGTAAGTGACTTGTCCAGGGTGCATAACGGGAGCAGGCGGAAGACCTCGACATTGCGCCGAGCCCCGGGTGTCCAAGGCAGCGCCTCTTTCTTTGCACAGTGACGGCGACCTAACGGGAATCGGCCCCCAGTGAGAAAGGGACAAAGAGGTTTCAGCCATGAAAAGGGCACACAAAAGGACCGGGACTGAAAATCCGCTTCCTTAAAATCCAAGTTGTCATTTCTTTGAATGAGGGATCGACCTAGAAAGACACATGTGGACACTTTTGCTACAATTGCAGGGAAGGGAAGTGATAATTAAGGTGCCCGGGATCGATTTGACAGGAATGGTGACAGGAGTTACTTTTAGCTACAAGTGAAGAGCACATGGAATTAGAAGTAAAATAATATCAATAAAGGTTATACAAACCACAGCTGTGGCAAAGGCTCTGGTATTTTTTTTTAAAGCAATTAGTAGTTGAGCAAGCATGTTAATAAGGCAAATATTTATTTATAGGAGACCCTGGAATTGGTACTCTTCAAAGTCAATGGGATTAGCAGTTGATGATGAAGTAAAACTGAAGAAAAACACATCCAGGGTGGCAGCGGGTTTCTTTAACCGGCTTCTAAAAGGTGAATAAAGCAGTTTACAATGGGGCCCAAGTTCTAAGAAAAATATAATGATGATGAGGATGACAGCAATTGTAATGTCTGCATACTTCTCTGTAGTTCACAGGGCACTTCCCCAGGAGAAGCTAGCCCAGCTCCCTCCTTGACTTCCTCCCCCACCCCCCACCTCCCTCACCTCTGTCCTACCAACCTGTCAATATTCATTTGGTCTTCACGCCAAGCAGTCTCGATGAACAAAACAGATGAGCTACTTCCCTTGACAAAACTAACGTTCTCATCTAGGGTGGTGGACTTTGTATAGATAATTAAATAAACAATTTTTTTTTCAGATTAAGGGAAGAAATAATCAAATAAGATGGTGGAGAGTAACGAGTCCAAGGCCACGTGGATGACCTTCAGGAAAGGCCTCTTTGAGGGGGCCATATTTACTCTCTCAAGTCAGATGGGGGAAGGTCAAGGGTGAAACTTGTTTCTTAGGGGCTGCAGTAACAAAGGACCACAAACTAGGTGGCTTAGCCAAGAGGCATTTCGCACCTCACAGTCCTCAACACCAGGAGTCTGAATCAAGGTGCTGGCAGGCATTATGGTCTGAATGTTGGTGTCCTCCCCAAATTCATTTTAAAATCCATACCTCCAATTTGGTGATATTAGGAGGTAAGGTCATGAGGTAAAGCCCCCATGAGTGGCATTAGGTCTGCTATAAAGGGGACCCCTCCGTGTTTCTGTCATGTAAGGATGCAGAGAAAAGTCGGTAGTCTGCCATCTGGAAGAGAGCCCACCAGAACCCAGTCTCAGACTTCTGGAACAGTGAGAAATAAATTTCTATTTTTCATAAGACACTGGGTCTCTGGTACTTTATGACAGCAGCTCGAGCTGGCTAAGACCGCGGGGTTAGTTTCTTCTCCGGGACTTCTCCCAGCTCCTAGGAGCCTCGAGTGTTCCTTGGTTTACCGGTGGTCATCTTTTCCCTGTGTCTTGACACTGTCTCCTTCTGTCTCCTTCCCTTTATCAGTGTCTGTCACTTTTTATAAGGACATCAGTCATGTTAGATTAGGGCCCACCCAAAAGATCTCACCTTAACTGGATTATCTGCAAAGACTCTATTTCAAAACAGGTCACATTCACAGGCACTGGTAGTTAGAACATCATCTATATCTCTTAGCAGGAGATAATTTCACCCATAACAATGGGTGATACTTATTGTTGAAGTAAGAGAATGTCAAGCACAAAGTCCCTCTTGACAGACATGCAGTTCTTTGCAACAACCACCCACACAACGTTCAATCCAATGTTTTTGTGCCTTATACATAGAACTGAAGATGCTGAGGGAGAGGGCAGGCTTGCAGTCAGAGACCCTGCTCCGAGACCACTCACTCTATGACTGTGGACACATCTCTTTCCCCTCTGAAATGTCTCCTCCCTTTCCGGAAAAGAAAGCAACATCTCACTCCTAGTGACTGAAAGTGTTAACACATATTAAGAGTGCTTGCGAAATCACTCGATGCTATTAAATATTAAAGAACATAATTTCTAAAACCTCTCTGTGAATAGAAGTTAATTCCAAGCCCATTAAACAACTGGTTCATGATGAAGACCGGGGACTATAGAGCTTGTTTTACACAGACTCTGGCACAGAACTCGGCGCTGCTGTCTAAGGGGCCATCTCCTGCTTACACTAGAAACACTTGCCTTGTGAGTTCTTGATTTTGGCATCGTCGTTTATCATCGTTGTTGTAGTTGTTTCCAATTCGGGGTCTAAAAGCCCTTATTAGAGGCACCATGATAGAACGATAAGAAGTTGGACTCTGGAGCCAGGGGTTAATTCCTGGCTCTCGCCCCTGCTCACTGGGTGGCCCCAGGCTTGTCCCCTCGCCTCTCTCTCTATGTCACAGCATCCCCAACTCTAATAGCTCTAAGATACAATAGCAGTACCTACCTCGCAGGCTTGTTCAGTAAATTAAATTGATCGTGCAAGGTCAGCCCTAGTAATAATACCTTGTAAAGAAGAACAAGCAACGGAAGAGACGATGGCAGTGTCATCGTTGCCGAAAAGAAGAAACAGGTTCAGGGGGCCTGCTGGGCTCCCAGTCACACGCGCAGCCATCCCAAGGGCTGGGTTCTGCTGCCCTTCTGCGGAAGCGCCCACTCAAAGGCTGTGCTGTCGACCCACGCCTCCCAGGAAGTGTGTCCTCTCCCAGGCATGACTTACCTAAACTGCTTTCTGGGGCCATTCCCGATTGGATATTATAGATTGGGTTGTTCACTGGAGTGCCCGCTAGCCACAGCTGGCTATCGAGAACGTCCCTGTGGCTCTTTGAATTGAGATGCACTGTTACCCATGAAGGAGTTGAGATGTGCCTTGGGAGATTTCATTAAAAAACAGCGTAAAATATTTCATTAATATTTTTATGTGTATTGCATGCTAAATTGATAATATTTTGAATATATTAGATAAACATAAAATATGTTCTTGCATCATTTTCATCTATTTTCTTATGGGTGTTTTATGCAGCTACTAGAAAACTTTAAATTGCACCTGCCCCCCAGGTTTGTAGCTTGCACTGTACTCCTCACCCTGGGTAACACTGTTATGAAGCAACTCTCATTGTTTTCATCGCTGAACCATTCAAAGAGCATGACATCATCACCTCCTATACTCATGCACTAATGTTCACCCTAACTCCCCTCACTTTTCCGCTCCCCATCCATGCCCAATAAGACACTGCCCCAGAAACACAGCGCCACTTGCTTGTCCTGCATAAACCGTGTAAAAGAACGCACCTCCCTATCTTGCTCACGCTGCTCTTGTAGCTTTGACTGGCTTTTTTTACTTTCTTCAGTCAGGAAAATCGTACACACCCCTTAAAATCAGCTGTGATGTTGCCCACTCCATGGAGCTCTCTTCTGGATTCTCCAATTTAATGTCCTACAACTAAAACACTTTTCTCATTTTTCTCTGCTCACAAACCTTTCTTCCATTATGCATCCCATCTCTGTTACCAGTTAGCATACACGTCTTCCCGTTCAAATCTTGTAGGCAACTTGAATACAGGAGGCATTTACTCAAAAAATACTTCCTGAGCACTGAGTAAGTCCCAGGCATTAAGTTAGCTCCAGGATTACATTACACAAATGGAAATATGAATAAACTTCTCTTTCTTCATTCTCTCCCTCATTCTCTCTGATGTAAAGATGAAGCTGTTGGGGGAAATACCTGTAAAGGATAAAGGGGGAGAGAGCAGGGGTAAGTATGACAGGCCTGAGACCACAATGCTCGATTCACACCTGTGAGAGGAGAGAGGGGTGGGAGGGTTGGATAGTGAGTGTACCAGCTAAAACCTGGAGGAAGTCTCAGCGAAGCCAGTAAGGTGTCTCTGAGCCAAAGGAACACACTGGAAGAGTCCCCTGTCACAAGGCAAGAATGGACTTACACTAGAAACCCTGCCGTACTCAGTTAGTGACCAAGAGCGTCCCAGGTGAAGCTCTCCCTGGGGTCGACCTGAAGACCTTGTGCTTCCAGAAGCAGATTCTCTGAGAGGGATCCTGGGCAGGGCACCTCCCCGTCGCCCGTGGCGTGTAGTTCACATTTTTTCATAGGGGGTCTCAAATGGACGAAAATATGACATGTAGCATGTAGCACCCAGATTAACTCTGGGCTGTGGAGTCGTACAGACGTGCATTTGAGTACGCAATGTCTCATCTATTTAGTCATACGATCTTGAGGAAGCAGGTGATTTCTCTAAACTTCAGTCTTCTTCTGTGGGCTGTCATTTGTTTGCTCAACCGTCTCACTAAGTCACTACGTAAAATAAGGGAACGCACACAAACCAAGGAGCCTAAAACATAGTGTGTTTAATTAATATTGGTAATAATGGCTGTTACTGGTGTTGGCGGTATCATTGTTATATGGTTGTCAGTGCCCCGGAATATCAGAGTACAAACACAGAAAACCCATCAAAGAGAAGGGGAATAAATGTCAAATACACTAACGATATGGGTCAACCCGATGCTTCCCAGCAAGCCTGCCTGAAGCGGGGATAGTAGCTGGTATTTAGTTCTGAAACTCCAAAGAAATAACATGTCTTTCCACATTGGAAAGAAAGCTTTCTTAGCACTAAAATCTACATGACATTTTTCACAGGGGAGTTTTGGGGACAAGATCTTATTCATCTTGTATTTCCCTTGGGCCAGGCCGATGCCTCCACAGAGACTGCTTGGGGAAGCTGGTTAAGCTGATCTGAGAAGTAGGAATGCATTTCTGTTCAACTATCAGCACTTACACTTCCTGGAAAGGAAGGAAGGAGGGAAAGAGAAAAGGAGAAATAATAAAAAAAGAAAGAAAGAAACTTCTTAGATCGGTTAAGACTTTTATCTACAGCCTCATGAACTCTCTCGCTTCCCTCTGGAGACCTCCTAGAGATCACTTGAGGACCACAGCAGAGGCGAGCGGAGAGGACGTGAGGGTGCCGACCCACCTGCGTCTGGGTTACCAGCCCAGCTCTCTTCCTGCTTCTCCTTCCGGAGAGCTCGGAATGTGCATGGCCTCTGAGTCTCAGTTTCACCATATGTGCAATGCAGATAAATATACCTTAGCAGAAGAGTTAAAAGAATTAGGCGCTTAAAAAAAGAAACAGGAAAGGGTTGCAAAAAAAAAAAAAAAAAAAAGGTCTTATTTTGGGTTCCTTCAGAATCAGAGAGACAGGGATTTGAGGGCCTAAAGTTAATTTGGGCTATAGAAGCAAGAAACACAGGCAAGGAAGGTGTTATGGGTTGAATTGCATCTCTTCAAAGTTCCTCTGTTGAAGCCCTAACCACCAGTGTCTCAGAAAGGGGCTGTATTTGGAGGTAGAATCTTTAAGGAACTAATTAAGGTCAAATGAGGCCTTATGGGAAATTCCTAATCCAATATGGCTGTTGTCCTTATAGGAAGGATCTAGGACACTGGCACAGAGGAGATGGCCAACAATAGGACAAGGGGAGAGGCCACAGAAGAAACCAACCCGGCTGACACCTTGACCTCAGACTCCTGGGCTCCAGTACTGAGGCAACAGGTTTCTGTTTTTGAGCTCTCGGTCTATGAGACACTGCTGGACATGGTTGGGACAGCTCTCCCAATCTGATAGAGGAGCAAGGAAACAAGACAAGGAAGAGAAGGGGCCACTCAGGGAACATTCATGAGCAGGGGACTCATGTGGGGCCCTGGGGTTCTGTCCCTCTTAGGATGCTAAGAAACTTTCAAGAGTTCCCCTCTGATTGATCCCACCCCCAGGGATAGGCAACTGGGATGCTCATTCACCAGGGCCCATCCTTTTTGGCTGGGGGCTGGAGCATCAGCATCCTGGTCGCCCCGTCCCACTGCAGGCTGCGCCTACCCTGAAGTCAGAGAGATGCCTCGGGCCAGAGCTGTAGAAATCCTTCAGAGTCATGGGCACAGCACAGATGATGGGGCATGGATGGCGTCTGCTACCGAATTGCTTAGAAAAGGCCAAGTTACACGATAAAGGCAGCTTTAATTAATTCAACACACATATACTGACCCCCCGGTTGTGTGCCAGGCTCTGCGATCCCCCGAATGAGCCAGACGGATCAGAATGCTGCCATCGCTCAGCTTGGAGGACGGAGCAAGTGAGGCGGAGCTGGGGGAGGCAGAGACGGAACATCTAACAGACAGATAACCTCGGGGGGCCATCAGTGCTATGAGGAAGAGGAATCAGGACGACGAGACTGATAACCCGACACAGGGCCCCTGGTATTTGTAAATGCAAAGAACGCAAGCCTCGGAAACCTATCAACTAATTCCTCAAATCCATGGAAAGTGACTTTATTTACCGCAGGACTCAGAATTCCAAGCAGACTTCAGCTGAGGTTGGGGCCCAGCTCAGTTTATTTCTGGGAGGGTAAAAGGTAGAAGGACAGAAGCCTGAAGAATTATGGGGAGAAGATACAAGGTCAATTTCTAAAGGGCATGTGATTATACTTTAAGGGAAGTTGGCCTTTAGCTAAATTCTTGTCTGTTCTTATCATGAGCTTCAAATGTCTGGATGTAAAAACTGTGTAGTAAGGAAGGAATGACTAAGATTCATCACCAAAGGAATCAGCCGGGCAGCAGATACGCATTTAAATATCTTCGACAATAAGTCCTTGGGCAAATGGTGTGATTAGCAAACTGCGCAGAGGTAGTTCCTAACCCCATAAGGTCAGACTAGTAATGGAATTCTCTGCCAGGAGAGATTCTGACCCCAGGAGACGTTGGCAGCATCTGAAAACATCTTATTTGTCACAAACAGGGATTGCTCTAGCTGATGGATGAAGGTCAAGAATAATGCCGTCCATCCTAAATTATATAAGACAACCCCCCCCCCCAATAAAGAATTATCTAACCCAAAATATCAGCAGTGCTGGGGTTGACTCCTTCAGGAAAGTCAGTCATTACTGGGTCTTAATTCCTCAGCCGTAGCATTCAAGTTCATCTCCTTCTGTGGGTTCTCTCAGTACCCAACACAAAGCCACAGCGTACTGGATGTTAAACTACATATCAATTATCACATGATATTGATAAATGATGATCATCAAGGAGAAGAGGACTCGGAGGTAAATGCCTCTGGTTTTTAATTATTTAACTTACTACCCATGTGACCTAAGACCTGTGGCACAGCCACTCTGACCCTCAGTTTTCTCATCTGTCACTCTAGGGCAGCTGTAAATGTGTAATGGCGAGACACAGGAAATGCAGCCAGCAGTGTAGGACAGCAGGGAGGTCCTCGACGAAAATTCTTTCTCTCACCCTCCCCCTGGTTCCTCAGGCACCATAATTAAGCCACTCTTGGCCCATTTCTCATTTTGAATAAACTGATCAGGTATCTTTCATTTTTTCCTAGGCAGATATTAGTCCCAACCCCTTGATCATTTATTTTCATGGGACTTTGTTTATAAACATTAAAATTATTTTAAATGTGTAGAATTTAATTTTTAATACGCTATCTTTAACAGTTTTAAAATTCTTACCAATAAGCTCTTCTGAAGAAAAACAAACCTGAATAGAGGAGACATGACATGAAAAATAATGCTTTACAAGTAGTAAAAATAAACCTTTCTGGGAGAGATTTTTTTTCATCCCTAAAGGTTCATGCCCCCACTTGTCAGATCAGTGGGCTAGCTAACCAGAAACAAAGACAAAAAGATTTAAATGAGCCCGATGACAGCCTGCACCTCAGCTGTGTCTTATCCCAGCAACAATAAAAACAGTGGAGGTTTGCTCAGCCCTGGGCTAAGGGCACTTTCTTTTGTTTAATCCTTACACCAGCTTCACAAGCAGTTATTATTATTCATCTTATTTTACTCATAGGAAAAATGATGCTCAGTGACAACAAGTAATTTGTTAGAGGCCACTAAGAAAAAGCAGGAACAACATTATTTAATTTTTCGCATACGCTGACTCATCAAATGCTCATTAAAAACAACATGGGAGTGTTTGCTCTTTTTCTCAGCTTTTCAAATAAGGAGATCAAGACCCGTGACAAGATCATGTCAAAGCGATGTTTGTGTAGGAAGGGAGTCGGGAAGGACCTTTCAATGCCGTCGTGAGCTCTGATCTAAAAATAGAAAATCTGGGGCTGATTACCAGACTGGTCACTTTAGATTTCTGGTCTTAAATTCTGCCCATATTTAAAAAAACAAACAAACAACAACAACAACAACAAAAAAAAAACCGCTAATGACATAGGTGGACACAGTTCAACCCTGTACGTGAACCACCCCTTTTGAGCCTCATGGCAGCTCGCGAAGGTGAAAGCACAAGCGTTATTAGCTATAGCCCAGGTATCTACTCCTTCTGCAGACATTGAATTCTTCAAGTGCGGGAACCGTCTGCTATTTTTCACTACGTAATCTGGATGCGGTCAGTGGTAGACACATAATAGGGTTTCTACAAATGTCCATGGGATAAAAGACGACCCAGTAAACATTTAGAAAAGAATGCTCTCTCCCTACACAGCACACAAGGTTTTGTAGAAATTTAGTATCGTTTCCTGTTCTCTTTTAATCAATTAAATAAATGCCTACCGTTGCGTAGGATGTCAGTAAAATTATTTATACCCAAATCGCTCTTGAACTTGACTTGACATCTAACACAGAAGGAAGGATTAGCAATATACTCCCAGACAGTGATGACTTGCCGATTGCTAATGGTGAGAAGCACTGTCCTAAAGGAGTGTCCATATATAAAATCCTGTGGCTTGAAATTTATTGATTACTTTGAACTGACCCTTTTAAACTCTTACACTCCTACAGCCACTGCCTAAGTGGCATTTCCATCGGTCTGTCCAGCAGATATTTACAATTTAAAGTGTCCGGAACCAAGATCCCGGTCTCTTCCTTGAAACACGCTCCCCCTCTAAGTGACCCCATCTCGGTAAATGACAAGTGCATTTATTAAGCGGTTTGGGTCAAGAACCTGGAAATGATCAATGTCTTCCCCCTTTTGATTGATACTACCCACATCCAATTCATCAGCTCTTCCTTGAGGCTCTATTTTGGAAACGACTCGGAACCTGACTGTATCTCTTGCCTGGCATGACTGCCAGCGATCACTCAGGCCACCGCCACGCCTGGGCTGCACTGTAAAAATAGCCCCACTGTTCTCTCTGCCCTGACCCCTGCTCGCCCATCATTTAAGAATCTGTTTTTGTCTCCTCTGCTTCTGATTTTCTGTATTTCAAAACCCTACCTTTCACGTGTTCCTGCCTCAGTGGGCTTTATGCCATTCCTTATCGGTACCAGGTGTATTTCTTTCTCAGGGTTTTCTTGTTTGCTTGTTCCCCCAGCCTGAGGCCTGGTCTGTCTTGTCTACACTGAATTCCTGGAGCCTCAAACAGTGCCTGACACCGAGGGGCTCAATAGATACATGTTGAGTAAATGAAGAATATGCTATGTAGACTTATTTTGAAAAACATCATTGATGGTCATTCATTTATTCATTCATTTAACAGAGTATTTGGAAGCTACTGTATGTCGGACCCTAGTAATACATTGTGAATATGAAAGTGAGGCTCATAGACTCTGATACTTTTTGCTCTTCAAAGAGATAGGCATTGAACACACATAAATGAACTAAAATCATTAAATAAGTGAGCATTCTGTATAATATTGAGATGGAAATAGAGGAGGTACATCAAGACAGGGAATGGGGGCCCTCTGAGAGCACATCTCAGCCTGTAAGCAGACAACTGAATTGTGAGAAAGAAGCAGTCATATCAACAGCTGGCATGAGTCTCTCAGGTAGGAGGAATGGCATGAACAAAGTCCCTGGGGCAGGAAGAAATTCTGTAATATTGTAAAGAGTAATAGAAGACAAATATTACTGCCTATAGTGACAAAAGAAGAGAATTATAGGTGGTGATATTCAAATCGCATTGGGTTTCTAATAAACCATAATACAGAGTCTGATTTTTTTTTTAAAATACAATGAGATAGCATCTACCCAAGGAGCAGCATGACTGAACTTAGCCTTACTTTACAGCCACTCTTGCTGCTGCGTAAGAGAACAGACTGGAAGCAGACAAAGGTGAAACCAGTTAGGAGTAAGGATCCAGGTAAGGTGGCGTATTAATTTCCTAAGGCTGCTATGATAAAGTAACACAACTCAGTAACTTCAGCAAAAAGGTATTGCCTCATAGTCCTAGAGGTTAGAAGTCGGAGGTCAGGGTGTCAGCAGGCTTGGTTTGTCCTGGGGGCAGCGAGGGAGAATGTTTTCCATGTGTCTCCCGTGGCTTCATGGGGGGTTGCTGGCATTCTTTAGCTTGTGGGAGCATCACCTGGATCTCTGCCTTCATCTTCGGTATCCTCCTACATTTGTGCCCATCTCTAAAGAACCCCTTTTATAAAAACACAAGTCATATTGGATCAGGGCCCACCCTAATAACCTCATTTCAGCTTAATTGTCTCTGAAAAGATGTTATCTCCTAATAAGGGACATACAACGTACGGGGGGATCAGAACTTCAACATACAAGTCAACCGTTAATAGTAGGGGCAGCGGCTAGATGATAGAAGATGGGGAAATACCAATGCATGTTGGGACGACAACATACCAGGACTTGCAGATGACTTCCAAGTGACAGATGAGGAATAAGGAGGAGTCAACCTGACTCTGATATTGAAAAACTAGTTTGAAAGCCGTGTGGTTTACTGGGAAGGGAAAGACTAAGGTAGAAGTAGGTGCAAGCGTGGTTTGAAATGCCTTAAGGTGCCTGAGAAACACATCTAGTAGAGATGGTGTGCGGGTAGATGGACACACGTGTTGAGAGATGAGGTAGCGAGGTCAAGGTCCAAACTTCTAAACTTGCTGTCACCACATACCAACAGTGGACAAAGCCTCGGAATCCTGATGTTCCCTGAGGTTAGAAGATGGAGAAGGAAGGGGGCCAAGCCTGGGCCCCGAAGCCCTACAGAATTTCCAAGTTAGGAGACAGAAAGAGCCTGCAAAGGAGTCCCAAGGAAGAGTTGGTGAAAGGGGAAGAAAGCCGATTTTCTGGCTCGTCTCACTGGGGCAGAGAGGCAGCAGCTTCCAGAAGATCAGAGAGGCGGGCTGGTAGAACAAGATGAATTGGGAAAAGGGTCTGTGAGGCTTGGCCGCACGGAGGTTGTGGAGAAAGCTTCACAGGAGTTTGCTTCACACAGTGATAGGACAGGAGGCAGACGGGAGAACACTCAATGGGACACACGAATGTGACCTTCTCCACAGCTGTTTTATGCAGAGGGAAGCAATCACTGGAAGGCAAAGCTGAGGTCAGGGTAGATGTTTTTCTTTTCAAGAATCTTGTATTCCAATGGGAATAACCCTGCCATAGAAGGAAAACAAAGATGCTAGAGAGAGTGTCTCCGAAGCAAGCATGACCACCCCTCACAGAAATGAGAACAACGAGGCTTGACAATGCTAAGAAGACCCTTAGAGGTGCCTGATTTAGGTGGATTTCACACCCGGTCCAACCTTGCTCCAAAGCCACCATTGTTTCCTTAAGAACACGCAGTGTCACTGAAGAGAGGTAATGCCCATCTAATGTCATTTTGTTACTTCATTTTGTCCAAAAAAACAAAAACAAACAACAACAACAAAAAAAAAAACACCTTATTTTTCTCCTTGGTGATTATTTTTTGGGTATTGTAAATGCCGGAATTCATGAATTTGAACAACAGTAAGCAAATATATCCTGCTATGTAGAT
Organism: Mormoops blainvillei; assembly: GCA_004026545.1. Lineage (NCBI taxonomy): Eukaryota > Metazoa > Chordata > Mammalia > Chiroptera > Mormoopidae > Mormoops > Mormoops blainvillei. The sequence continues at coordinate 149,268 of PVJD01003744.1, forward strand.
TTGCTTTCAATGTTACAATTAAAAATAAATAATTACAAAGCTTAGACGGTTTATGATAGAATGTAAGAACATGGACCGAGTTTTCATGGCAAAAAGAATCCCAGCAAGACATGAACTAAGATCTCATACACGCTCCTGCTTGTATGAGGGAGGGAGGACGTGGGAGCCTCTTTCTGAGAGAAGAAAAGGAAGAGTCTTAGGAAAAAGAAATGCTTTGAAGAAGAGAAATTAAACATAATTAATGGTCACAGATTAAGAATTGGAGTTTAAAAGAAAAACTATTGTTTGCTTTTTATTTTTATCTCAAATAACATCCAGCAATAAAATGGCTTTGAGGAACCTCAGAGGCAAGAGAAAGTCAAAAATAATAGCTTTTCTGTAGTTATAAATAGAAATGAATGCTTAGATGACAATTGCGGATAACATTTAATTAGGGACAAATAAAATTAATTTGTATTTGCATTCAAGAGTATGTACTGCTTTAACCTTTGTCTTAACTGGAATATAATCTTGCTTGAGAAAGAAAAGGCACAAGATAATTAATATGAACGATTTCCCCAATAAAGTTTTAGCATTTTAGTTTAAGGGAACTAAGGAGCACAATTATCTTTCTAGCCCAGATTTCCTCATTTTTCTTCTTTTATAGAATGCTTCCAAGTCTTCCCTAAGCTTTTAAAAATAGGGGCTACATTTCCCTGGAGACAGCTAAAGAAAATTTTAGCTCAGAGACTAACCTCAATTTTGGTAAGTCATTTTAATAACAAAAATTTTACAAGAGGTCAATATAAATATCTCTATAGTCTCATAAATAAATTATTTCAAGTAAATATCAATTTTAAGTCAACTTACAAAGTGGTACAAACAGTGCCTCTGAGCCAAAAGAAATGAAATTCCCTTCTTTAAAAATGTCGCTCTTTGTTTTCTGTTCCCTTAGTCCCGAATAGTTCAGCGAATCCTGAGCTTCAGTTTACTTTTTGCAAAAAGAGGGAAAATTGCCCCAGCAATGTCTACCTTACTAAAATATTTTGAGAATTCTACTAGATGATCAATAAGAGAACACTTGTAATATGTTACTATCAGTATCCACTATGTTTGTCCGTAAAACTCTCATTTTAGAGCCAGGAGACAGCTGGGCTATATTTATGCTATGTCAAGGTCACGTCTCTTGTGCACTTCTCCCGGGAATGTGTCCACATCGGGAAAGTCATCTTGGGTTTGCTCGTGACTGTTGAGCGCCCCAGTCATTTCAGTTTTTAAAAAGATGGTCTCCTTAAAATAAAGATGATTTACAGCTTAACTTATTTAAAATAATAGAGTAAATGAGAGCTTTTCTTAACTATTACTATTTTTCTTAACTAAAGCTATTTTCAGTAACGCAATCCTGGGGTCCTGAATTCTGCAAATCAGGTCAATGAGAAGCCCCAGCATCAGAGGGCCCTTCCTTGATTTGTTCCCTGGTTCCAAGGACTGGCTTCAGAAAACATTTGTAGCCACAATCAGCTTTAAAAAGTCGGAACTTGGTGATCACTGCTTCATGGACATGAGAGGAGAGAGACTACCTCCCGGAGCCAAGTCTAAATTCTCCCTGCCTGGAACCGGACTAATTGGTCACATGTAGTGACAAGACTTTGGTTTGGTTTGATATTTCATAATACAATTGTCAGCTAAAGCCACCCTACCCTTAAGGTTAGATAAAGTTGATGCAGAAATCCTACCTTTTGTGGGACTTCTGTTTGAGTCCATTCAAGATTCCATAACAAATACCACAGACTGGGTGGTTTATGAACACCAGACATTTCTTTCTCCCAGTTCTGCAGGCTGGATGTCTGTGATCAGGGTGCGCCGCGGTCATGTGACTTCTCATTGTAACCTCACATGGTAGAAGGGGCTGGGAAGCTCTGTTGGGCCTTTTGAAAGAACCTGAACCACCCTGGCTGGTGTAGCTCAGTAGATTGAGCATCGGCCTGTGAACCAAAGGGTTGCTGGTTCAAGTCCCCAGTTAAGGCGCATGCCTGGGTTGGGGACCAGGTCCCTAGTAGGGGGCATGTGAGAGGCAACCACACATTGATGTTTCCCTCCTTCTCTTTCTCCCTCCCTTCCCTGCTGTCTAAAAATAAAATAAATAATAATCTTTTTTTAAAAAAAGAAAGAACATGAACCTTTTGTGAAGACTCTACCCCCATGACCTAAGCACCTCCCAAAACCCCCTGCCTCCTAATACCATTACACTGGGTGTTAGGATTTCAAAACACGAATTTTGGGGGGATGCATTCAGAACACAGTAACTTCTGACACTGGACCCCAGCCCTCCGCAGGTTGTTCTCTCTTACATCCCCTTGCACATTTACATCTTTGTTCTTCAGGACATTGGCTCTCCTTTGGTGACTAAGCACCCGTAGCTCTTCTTATCTTCCTGCTCTGAGGTTTACAAGACAGACAAAGTATCCCTGTGCTTTCAAGGGAGAAAACAAAGTTTATATATAGCATTTGTGACCTAGCACTCCTTTTTGAACTTGACGTGAAGAAGGTTTTCTACTTACCAAACATTCCTGATTGTAAAACTCTCAGCCATGCCACCAGGTGGCTAAGCCCTTTCTGTCCCTCTAGAGCGTCCCATTTAGATTCCTTGGACTTATTTTTCCAAAAAATTTTGCTCTATGCCACCGGCGTATGTCCAGTGACTCAATCACATGCTTTGTTAAAACAAACATCCTCAAATATGTGTCTCAATTTTTCAGAATTTTTTTCAGTTTTCCTTGACTGTGGCAGAATACTTGCCGTGAGCTCTACCACCCCGGTGAGTTTTAAAGTGTACGATCTCTTCCTGTTCACCATGGGTACATCGCTGCCCAGCAGGTCTCTCGATCTTGTGCCAGAAAAACTACTGCTGGTTGGTAAATGCCCAGTTTCGCCTTCCTCCCCCAGCCCATGACAACCGCTGTTCCACTCCTGGAGCTTATGAATTTGAGTATTTTAGGCCCCTCCTATACATAGGAGTAGGCAGCGTTTGTCTTTCTGTGACTGGTGTATTTCACTTAAGGCAATGTCCTCGAGGTTTGTCCTCGGCGTCACAGTCTGCACCTCACCTGTAGTGGCATGAGCGGTCGGCTGAGGCTGTGACACGACAGCCGTTTCTCTCCCTTCTTCTCTCCAGGTTCTGTTGGCGGACGAGAGCAATGTGGACCCATTTTCTTCCTTACATAATGTACCACAAACTGCTATTTTCTTTCTCAGAAAAAAATGACTTGCCTTGATTTTAATAAACTTTTTTATTTTAGAATTTTATTTTAGCTTTACAAACATATTATGAGGATGGTAGAGTTTTCAAACACTCTACACCCACTTTCCTCTATTGTTAATGTCTTATATTAATACAGAATCTTAGTCAAAGCCAATGAACCAGTATGGATCCATGACTCGCTAAATTTCATACTTTAAGTTTCCTTAATTTTACCTAAATTTTACCTAGTGTCCTTTTTATAGTCCAAGATCCCATCTAGGATGGATACCATATTATTTCAATCTGGTTTGGTTTTAAATAAACAAACAAAAAATTCTGGTATATTTTCTGATATACTTTCTCAGAAACCCTAAAACAGACTCAAAATTTAAAAAAAAAAAAATTACCTTCAAAAAAATAGTTCCGAAATAACCAAAACCATTGCTTCCGTGGGATTACAAGTCTGAGAGGTGCTTTTCCACATCACGCTCTAGCATCCACTTTACACAGGGGCCCAGAAAGCAGGCGGGTCCCTGTCTAGATTCCTTTGCAGATCAGTGATGGGCTGGGGACAGAGCCATTGGGGGTGGCTTCGAGCATTCTCCATGTGTGTTGGCAATTTCCCACATCGTGAGCCTGGGTTATAATGATATCAATGTGACTTCAGTATCTTCCAAGAGAGACCAGTCACATTCACTCCTTCTCCCCACAGTCCCCAGCTGCTGCCCATCTAATCAACCACCAAGGCTGTCAGCACCACCTCCTCAGTATCGCCCATGGCTGTTCCTTCCTTTTAAACCACCCCTCACCTGGTCAGACCACAGAGCCTCATGTGTGATTGAAATTGTGACAGTAACCGTATTTTATTTAAGTATCTGTGTGGCTGTGATTTTGTTTTGCTTGTGTTTACACTTAAGTCTTTGTTCATTTGGAATTTATTTTGACGTAAGAACGCAAGGAGTGACCCGTGTTTGAGCGTTGATTTCCACGCTGCCTTGGTCACAGACTAACGCCCCTCGTGCCCTTGGCTTTAATCTGAATTCTCTTCCATTCATCATTTTGCCCATTTCTGTGTCAATTCCTGGTTTAATTTAGAATAGGTTTATAATATGTCTTCATTTATGACATTAAAGCTGTCTTTTTATTACCACTCCATTTCAGAGATGCCTTTCTTATCATTGCATGTCTATTTTTCAAAATAAAACTTAGAATAGTTACGTCAATCTTAAAGCATCGTCGAGATGTTGACTGCAAGTACATTGAACTTGCAGGTTGGGAATCGGCCCGTTGCCGTCGTCATGAGACGAGTCTCCCCTCATCTCAAGCTCAGTAAGTTCCATCATTTTGCTCATTCCTTCAAGTTACTGTAACTAGGGTTTTTTCAGTTTTTACCATAAAAATCACATGTATTTTTAAAGTTTAGTTATATATGTTTGAGGCTGTTGCAATTGTGAATGAGATCTTTTGGGGGAAATTATTCTTTTGTTTTTATTGTGAGAAAGCTATTGATTTTTGTATATTTCTTTTATAGCTGTTGAGCTCACTGAACTTTCCTATTGTGGGTGATTCAATGGATGTCATTAGGTTTTCCAGAAATGCAATAGTATCATCCTCATGATATTATTATTTTCTACCTCTGTCAAAGCTTGACTTCGAAAGCAGAAAACATCAAAGGAAAAACCGGTGAGTATGACCACATAAAAACAAAAATTGAAATCTGAAATTCAATAGATAACTTTATTAGCTTTATACTGAGCCATTATAAAGAAATAAGAAAAAAATGACAACTATGTTGATGGAAACATGAACAAAGAACTCAAGTATCTGATTCCCAAAACACGAATAACAGGAAACATATGAAAGGATTTTCATCCTCACAAGTGATAAGAAAATGTGGAAATAAAATGAGATTTTTTTTTTAACTTGTGCTATTGGTAAAGATTAGAAATATCAGTAAGAGGCAAAAGGTACTCTTATACAACACTACAGAAAATGGAAATTATTGTAACATATTTGGAGGAGAATCTAGCAATAAGGTACAAAATTTATACTCTATGTCCCTTTAATCCAGACTTCCTGTTTGGTTAGTATTTCTCTACGACTATTCTGGAAAGTGTATAATCAATATACTCTAAGGATGTTCAATATAGCATTTTTATAACAACACATAATAAATGATCATCCATGAGGAATCAGTTAAATTAATGACAGTTCATGCATATAATGCATGTAACAAAAAACTCTATAGCCACCTAAATAATAGAGTAGAGCTATATTTATCCACATATAAAAGCATTCAGAACATTTTATGCAGCAATAAAGTAGCATGTTTATTAAAATCCTATTTCCTTAAAGTTATTTTTGTATATTTATATACTTAGTTCATTTGGGGCTATAGCAGAAAACCATAAACAGGGTGGCTTGAAAAAACAAACACTTATTTCTCACAATTCTGGAGGCTGCAACATCCAAGATTATGGTCTCCGCCGATGCGGTGTCCAGTCGGAGCCTACTTGCCAGCTGGTCATCTCTTCCTGTAACTTCACACAGTGAGGGGTGAGGAGGGCGGGAGAGCTTCTCTCCGTTCCTTTTATCCCATCTCTTAAGA